>JANHAO010000220.1:0-48003 GCA_026873985.1 Saraca asoca
ATAATAAATAATAAATAGAAAAAAAAGAAGAGGGGGGGGGGGGGGGGGAGGGAGAGAGAAGGGGGGGGGGGGGGGGGGGGGGAGGGGATTGGAATGTATAAAAAAAAAAAAGTATGCGACTACATTTTTAATGTCTTTCTAATATTACAAAGTTATGATCCCCACCCTCCTCTAAATCTTATTTTACAATAAGTATCTTTCACTTGTCATTAAAAGAAAATTGAGAACTTTTAATTTTTTTTATTTCTTTTTCTTTTTCATTCTAATTCAAGTCATGGATAAAATTTTTAATAATATTCTAATTAAAAATATCTTTTTTAATCCATATTAAATAATTTATATATAAGTAAATAATTATATTTATATAAAAATGAAATATACATGATTATTAATATTTCATTTTAGTTTATTAGATAATATTTATTTAAAAATTCTCACTTTTAAAATTTTCACATTGTCTTTACATATCGAATACTATATTTGATATTTCATAACTTCATTTTTTAAAATTTTAATATTTTTTAATATATATCATAATTTTAATTTAAAATATTTCTAAAATATATATTTTTAAAATAATATATTAGTTATTATAATGTATGAATTTTATTAATTAAATAATTAAATCTTTTACCATAAAGTAATCAATTTAAATTTTTAAATAAAGTAATTTATAAATAAATTTATTTGAGTATTAATATATTAAGAAAATATTTTTAGAAAGATAAAAAAAATTAAATAATAAATTTATCTATTTTAAAATATTAATGTAATAACTTTATTAAATTAAAAAAAATGTATTATTCCCTCACAATTAACGTGAACATAATTATACAAATTATATAATCATCTAATAGATAAAAATATGATGATGATTTGTCTCTATTTAAAAACATTATAATTTATAATCTAAATTCACATTATAACTTGGTATAAAATAAAATTAATTAAACAAATGTTTCTCATGAAATAATATATATATATATATATATATATATTGAAACTTTTCTTTTGAGAAAGGTTGACTAGTGGAGCAAGAATTAGCAGCAAGATAACTTGTGCACACAACAAAATTAGTTATATATGATGAAAGTGATCCATCAAGACACTTTAACGTTCAAGTCAATTTTCACACAAAGTTTCAATAAGTATTCAAAAGATAATCGGATGATAAGATATCTGTTCATTTATATAGGTGATGAGTGTGTCAATTATTATGCTTCTTGAAGAATGATATACAACCACATGTCTCTGGTATACTAGTGGCATAAGTGAGATTCTCACTGGATGATTGCTTTAATCATATTAATTGTGTATATCTAAATCATGTTTTGTATATATGTAAAAGAATTTGGAAAACAAATCTTATTCCATTCCATGACGACATAGCTCACCAAAATGCTTCAACGTGTCTAAATTTTTTATATCAAGTTGTCTTTTTATTGGAAATATCCCTTAAATAATTTGGATACCATTTGTTTTTCTTAATTGCTGGCGAGGGTCTAAAAGTTCTATGAAATTCCTGACCCAGGAATGTACGTTTCTACTTTATTCTCTATTCCTTAGATCTTATCATCTTATCCAGTATTAGGATCTGGCTCCCAATGATGCACGGTGCATTTTACAATATAATAACTATAGATGAAATTATTGGATAGCTATAGAATTTTTAAAATTTTATAATTTTTTATAATATAAACTATAATACTGCAATTTATTATGTATTTTAGAAAAATCAAATTCTTTTTTTATATACATAGAAGTTTGAGTGAGATAAATTTAAAAGCAAAATTCTAATCTTACATATGGATGAATGTTTTACAAATCAAAGACAAATTCTATTTTCAAGTACTTCCGGAGGGAAAACAGAAAAAATTCAGGAATACATTACCAAATGGCCAACAATTTTTTTTTTTAAAAAAAAAAAACCAACGATGATTTTTACGTAATTTAAAAACTGATCAACCCTTAATCATACTTTGTTGACACAAATCTACTTAAATTTTAAAAAAGAGTCCTCATTTGTTCTAAATAAAAGTTTTTTTTTAATCAAAATATCTATTGAGAGTAGAAAATATTACTAAGAATTCGAATTCACAATCTCACAACTGTCTAATAGAGTTTTATTATTTACTTTCTTTCTTCTACTTTTAATTCTTTTACTTTAAGTTGTGGTATCATTTCAGATGATAAAACTCAGCATCTTAATTTATATAATGGCCCAGCACTATCATATATTCCTTTCTTACCAAGAACTTAATAAATAAAATGGAGTTAATAAGAATCTTCCACAATAGTCCCTACAAATATTTAAGTTGACTTTTCATAGATGGTTTATCTAGAATGTTTTTTAATTAATTGTACTTTACTATCTTAATTTTTAAAATTTTCTTTACCTCGTTTCTTGTACTTAGCCTTATCGGATTAATTTTAGAATGTAAGGAAAGTTCTATAGTGGGGGAAAACCTAAAAATTTATGTAGTTAAAATGTAGGATATAATATTAATATATATATATATATAAAGAGAAAGGGCCCGCAAGGATTGGATATTTTAAAGCATAAAACATGAGCAATTGCGTCTGCAAGTTGCTGCCTAGCCCCTTTGGATTTGTCAAGACTTTATGGATATAATCTTTAATTTGTGGTCCAGAATATCATTTTGGAAGTGGGCCTCAAGAAGAGACAGAAAATCAAAATTAAAAAAAAAATGTAATCGGGAAGATTTCTCCATTTTTTTTAAACAACTAGGAATTAAATATCCTCCGCGTAACTTGATTAATTTCATTTTTGGATAGTTTTGAATCTTTTGAGGGTACACTTTCTTAATGAATTTAAAGTTTGAAAATACTTTGTGTAAATATAATGTGCTCACACAACTTTCATATTCGTTTGTGTAAAGTTTGTATGAAAGCAAGATATGAATGTAATATAACTTTATAGAGTTTTATTTTTAGAGCACTACCACTGTAATTTAAATTTACAGCAGTGGCGAAACTGGATCTAAAGTTAGTAGAACACTAAAATAAAATATCAAAAAATTATATTATATTATTATCATAATATATATTGTTAAATTATAATGTCATATTATAATTTAAAATAAATTATATTTTATAAAAGTTTGAAAAGAATAAATCTCACACAATCCATTAATCTTATTTGATTCACTTAGTTTTTATATTAATTTAATAATTTTTCAATTATTATAAAAAATGACCAAATTCAATTAAAAATAGTAAAATTTTGTAATTTGTGACTAATTTTTTATTTTAATATGATGTGTTTCAATATTTTAGTAGAGTAAAATTTAAATATAAATAGATATTTTAAATGACACACATAATAATACATAAAACTTTAAAAAAGTTAGAATTAAATTGATTGCACGAAAAAGGCAGTGCCACCTTTGGTTGTTAGATTGAACAAGATAGATTTTGATAATGTTTTTTAGGCAACCATAATAAAAAATAAACCATGGAAAAGCTAAGAAAAATTTTAGAGAAGAGACAGATAAGGCAGCTTTTCATGCTGTGAACAACAACATAGTGTTGAGTTTTAGAAGTGATGAAGACCACATGGAATTGTGATGGGTTCTACAGCGTTCTTGAGACATCTGTAATACCATAAACTGACTCAGTAAGTGCCACTGGCTTCTCAGGTCTTGCTGCTATTCAGTTCCCATCCAATTAGTGAGGAAGAAGCTATCAAAAGTGATAGAGAAAGGAAAAAGCATAGTCAAAGAAATTTCTGCTATATTGTTAGAGGTTCACAATCACATAACTATTCATCCAAATTGTTAGTTTTTCTTTTTGTGCATATGAAATCCCAAAAAAGAAAAAATAGAGAGACAATTCAATTCATTTAAAATTGAAGTCATATATATATAAAATTATTCATAATCCAATTTTAAATGAATTGAATTTTAGACTTTTTGTGATTTCAAATGGGATAAGAAATACATTAATGATCAGCTTAGAAGAATAAATATGAAAAAGAAGGAAAGGAAAGACTACCCTCTTAAAAATAAAGTAACAATGTGAAAATAACCCTCCATTTCTTGTTTTCCTTTCATTTTGTCTGTTCCCAAATAAACAATAAAAGAAAACACAATGTTAAGAGCTTGCAAGTCTTCCTAATAGATGAAATCAGTTTAACTTAGATTATACCATATGCAAACGTAAGAGAGTTATAAATAGCAAAGTGTATAAGTAGCCATACCCAAAAGAAACTAGAAAATAAAAGGGGCTCATGTTCACGTTGAGTGTCTGCATAGTGGGTTGGCTTGATCTTCTTTGTAGAAGATTAACAAAATAATATGACTTGAATTTAGGTACAAGATGTTAACTGCTTAGAAACTTCTGCCCATATGGGTCCCTTCAATCCAAATGTGTCAGTGGCTTATGAGTCATCAGAATTATAATATGAAGAATGAACGTCAAAACTCAATTCTATCTAATAGATCAACTATTAAAGTTGCATCATTAACTATTGGCTGCAAGAGTTTTGAGTTTTCAAGATTGCTTGTGAATGGGTAGGTCTTCATACTAAAATAAATAAATAAACAAATTTACTGGGATTGACTTTTAGCACCATTTTTTATATTCCTCTTTTGATTCTCTGTAACATTCTTCACTTTAATAATACTTACAATTGAAGCATCACCCTCCCACTACATCATTCTTTTCATTCCTTTTCAAGATGTTATATCTGATGCCAGAATTTTCAAATCATAAAATTCCATAATTCAATAATGATGAAATACTGTGAACATATACTGAGATGATATAGTGAGAGGATCCTATTCCCGTAGTTAATAGTATAAAAGAAGACGTCATTTATACCCTTTGGAACAATTGATTTGTTATCCTTTTAATGTTATTCCAACCATTTATCGATTTGATATGATAAATCAATAATTTTGAACATTGTTATTTTGTAATAAATTGGATGTGGAATTAATATTATTATACAACAAAATACCTACATGCCACCCATCAACTTATGACATAGACTGTCAATAAGAAAATGCTATTTTCACGACGATTTTTACAATTACATTTTCAAACAATTTGTGTCAAATTAACTCTGCTTTTTCTAAAACAAATGAGGTCACGAAGGGATTTGTAAATGGTAACAGTGAGAGTAACACTTCCCCTTTCAATAATCTATTACATATATATATAAAGAGTACGAGAAAATCGCCAAATAAATCCTGGTAAGAATTGAACCAACACTTATAATTCCACAGCCCTAAAGGCATGGATAGTTTATTAGTAACCGCTGGGCTAGAAAGTCCTGAGGTCCAATAGCCCCTTGTATGATGAAAAGTGGAATTTCCTTGAATGCATATTGAGACATGCATAAGAGACATGCATACATAAGAAGCACTTCTCAATGCAAATAATTGTTTAAGTTCTGCTCATATAAGCACTGGAACTGTGGTTCTTTGTTGCCCAAACAGGGCTCCTCTCTTCCTCCTATAAATTCCACCCCCTTCTCACACTACCTCTCCTATCATCTCAAGCTCTCATATATCCACAACACAACCTTCTTCAAGCATATTCATCTTGTAAATTCCAGCCATGATTCCGAGTGAGATCAGAGGAGTCCAATATCTAGCACCAGAAAATCCAATCCTATTTCAATCCAACCTTGGGTTTTTGCAAAGTGATATCCCAAACATGCCCCTAAATAGCTTCTTAAGCAATTTACCAAACAGTACCTACTTCCCTTCTGCAGGCCATGACCAATTTATCCATCCTTCTTCATGCCTCAGCAGCAACTCAACTTCTGATGAAGCTGATGAGCATCAGCCCTGCATCATCGACGAGAGGAAGCAAAGGCGGATGATATCGAACAGAGAATCCGCCCGGAGATCACGGATGAGGAAACAGAAGCATTTAGATGAGCTCTGGTCACAGGTCGTTAAGCTCAGGAATGAGAACCGCAACCTTATTGACAAACTGAACCATGTCTCTGAGTCCCATGAAAAAGTTCTTCAGGAAAATGCAAGACTGAAGGAAGAAGCTTCTGATCTTCGCCATATGGTTGCGGATTTACAAATTGGAAGCTCCTTTGCTAACACCATGAGAGATTTTGATGAAGTTCCCTGCAATAGTACGGCTGAACTGAGAGCTGAATCCTCGAACCAATCAATTAGTTCTGTGGAATTGCTTCATTGAAATGAGGCTAATTTTCCATAATAGATATACTATGTTTTGCTTCCTAGTTCCTACCACTTTGATATGGATATGACACTGTGTTTACCTCCATTGGAAACACATATTCAGTAGCAGCTATAGATGCTCTTTTCTTGTCTTCATCATTATATCAAAAACAAAAAGAAAAAAAAAATTAGATAAATTTCCCTAGCCTCTTGAAGTTTGATGAAATTATACATACACACATTCTTGTTTTAAAAATTGCAAATACTTGTTTCACTTAGATTCTAAAATGATACAACCTCATTGTCAGAACTCACATGAGTATTTAATTCAACATATGATAATGTATTTCATAAACAAAAAATGTTCTTGCAATTTCAATATATCTTAGGAAGGTCAGTATAATTTAATCAAACTATGTTTCAATGAATAGTCCTGAATGGCTTATAATTTTTTATGATCATATTGTTAGAGCTCACGTGTGTATTTAATTCAATATAACGTAAACCTTCGTAGATTTCATATCTAGAATACATGATAGTATACTTTCATAAACACAATGCCCCTGTAATTTCAATATATCTCAGGGAGGTTAGTGTAATTTCATCAAACAATATTTCACAGTTTATAATCTTTGATGCATATATATTGGCATATATGCAATATGTTGGTTGTGCAGCAGAGTACCTGAAAATGATAATGCCAGTCTCTGTCATAGAGATAACAAAAATGAATATAATGTCTATGTCAATTTCATTCCACCTACTCTTGTCACCAAGTATAGTATCACCAGAAAAATAGACCCCAGAATGAAAATGGTTTCACCACCATGGGAAAATCCTATGAAAAAAAAACTAAAAAGGCTTATTGGAAAACAAAACATTTATCTCTGCCATAGGTAGGAATTTGTACTTTTTTTGTTTGGTGTACTATTTAGGCAGGTAAAGAACAAGTGAGGAATGACTTCTGCATTTGAAAAGGTGAAACAAATTATCAAAGAACAGCCCAAAGGATGTCCATTGTTGCAGAGAATAACAAAACCAATACGACAAATGATTGTGGAGTTGCTGACTAGCTGGTGCTAGTGGCTCAGCATGCAATGTATTGTCATAAGAAGCACAGCATATTAAAGGGCTACATATCCACCAACAACCCAAATACTATTCAAGTTTTTTTGTTTTTCCCAAGGATCAATGCCATTATCATTAAAAACGTGGTACAACATCAACTAATCTACCATCAATATTATTCCCAATTGATGGATGGTATCATGTTTTTATTGTCTTCAAATTTATTGGAGGTAGGATAAGTTTACTATTGGAGTCTATACACTCTATTCTACCTCTCGTCTAAAAAGTGGAGTAACACTTGAGATACATCTCATTGTGTACTTTTATTTTCACAGCCTGACATGTAAGGTAGGCCCCACGAAATAAGTATTGATATTCCTACATCCCAGTACTCACATTTTCTAATATTGTAATGAGATTTAGAATTTTGAATCCCACTACAATGTAAAAGGATGTAGAAGAAATGTGAATGATAAAAACATAGAAAAAGAATTTTCCTCGCAAAATTGTCGTGCCCACCTCGTCTGTGAGGTTGTGGTTACAGAAGTGAGTCTACGAGTGTGTTGAGCATTATTCAAACAGGGATGCCTACTGTTTTTCACCTTTAGCATAATTGTAGCTACTGTTTCCTTTTCTTCTTCTCAAACAAGAAGAACGTGTCTCTATGCTAATGCTTTAATAGGATTTTCTCCAAAAAATAAAAATATATAGATCTAATTATTTTTTAATGTGTTCTTTGATTTGTAGAATCATTTTCACATTTTAGAGAATATTAAATTCTTAAATCTGATTCAAAATTAAGAAAAATTTATCTAAAAATATTTCAAAAATATTTTTAGTCAAATATTCTCCCAAAATATTTCTATAAGAAATGTGACTATTATATATTTCCATAACATGAAAATGTTTTAGTGACAAAAAAATTATTATGCCCGCACTTTGATTACAATTTTATCATCATTATCACCTCAACTTATCAATATTTATTGTCATTAACCACCATTTATCACCATTGACTACTACCATTATTACTTATTGTCATTTATCATTACTTACTGTCATAGACCATCGTTCATTATTCTTTATTATCACTTATCACCATTAACTACTACCAATTATTATTGATCATCACTCACTATCATTGACTACTGTTCACCACTATTCACCACCATCCACTGTCGTTAACCTACCCCATCACCACCTATCACAATTTATTACCATTAACCAATCAACTTTTTAACATTTACTAATCAATTTTTGATGAGAACATTTTTTTTATAATGTAACTATTTTTAAAAATATACATATTAATTAATACATAATATTGTGGTATTCTTAAGAATCTTTTTAATTAAACTAAGCATAGTAATATGACATTCTCAAGAATAATATTTTTGAAAATATTAAAATTCTTATAAATGAATAATTCCACGTACGAAACGCCACCTACAAATTTTAGTTTAAATGATTCTTGGTGTAAGCTCATCAAAAATGTTTCCACCTTACTCACCATTTTCCCTTCTTCAAAAGTCAGTTTTGAACCTTAATAAATGTTTCTCTTACTAAATGAGACCCACAGCATGTGACATAGTTACAATAGGAAAATAAGAATATATATATATATATATATATATATATAGAGAGAGAGAGAGAGAGAGAGAGGTAATATTACATTTTGGAAACCTAAATAAACAATAACTTTACACTTCCAATTCCTCCATGAATAGATAAATGGAATAATTATCTAAAATTATTGTTTGATAATTCTTTAACAATATTTAATTTTGTTTGTTTAAGAATATGAAAAATTATCATTTTTCAATATGTAATTTTTTTTGTTTCAATTTTATCAAGGAAAAGAGATTGGGAATTATAAATGGTTAGAGTGGTAGTATAGGATTTCTACGTATGTTCTTTATTTTATAGATAAGCATTATTGCATTCTATTGTTTAGTTTCTAAAATAACTGTTCCTTCCATCTTAGGATCAAAATTTTGCACTCAATGACTCTAAACGAATTTGGTTACTTTACTTACCCACTTAAGTGAACCTTCTTATGTCACTATTTTGTTCACATAAGTCTATGATGTAGTTCAAACTTTAATTGCTTGATGACAATTAGAACTTTTGGTTATGATGTAGCTCAAGCTTTTTTTGAACTTTAGAGTTTGCAGGAATGTAAATATATTTTTAGAATAACACAACTTTTTTATATGTTAATTATATTTTATTAGGTGTGACAACTGTTTTAGCAACATTTATTTTGATCGAAATAATAGGATGATAATGATAATGAATTTTAAAATTTTATTATTGAATATAATATTTGTGTTTTTTTATAATACATTTAATCTAATTAAATTATTATCACGTATCACGAGCCTGCTACAACTAACTATAATATATTAACATAAGCTTAGTCCACTTGCTATGTTACCTGCTATTTGAAGTAAAATTCCCATCATTTTCATCTCACATAAGTCAATTTTGAGGCCAATAGAAGTAAAAGTCCCACCACTTTCATCTCACATAAGTCAATTTTGAGGCCAATCGAAGTAAAATTCCCATCATTTTCGTCCCTCATAAGTCAATCTTGAGGTTCAGTGGATGTTAGCATCTTACGTTCAGTCGAACGTAATATTTAATATTAAATATAATTAGAAAAAATAAGAATAGATCCTATACAGATAATATCACATTTTGTACTTAATTTTGCATTTCTTGAAAAACAGATAATATTATACTTTCAATAATATTATTATCTTTCAATTGAATAGTACATCTATCTATCTATTATCATATGGTTTAATAATTTATATTAAAATGAGTTTAAAAACTTTATAATTTTATTATTATATATAAATATTTTCAAATTCATTTATTTCAACTAGATTATTATTTACATGATATATGTGTGCACAGTCCGGATTCATGCTAAGTTATATTAAAAAGAGGGTATGCATATATTTTTTAATTGATAAGTCAACTTAGTAAAATAAAAATTAGAATTTATATTTAGTTTACTGGCCATGTATTTGTATTTCTACTAGCTAGACACAAAATATTGTCACTTGTCTCATTATTTTTTTTACAAATGTAACAAGATATTGATCTTGTTTGACAATCAACAAATTAAATTAATAGTTAATTGATTGTATTAGTTGATTTAACTAGTTAATAATATTAATTGATTGTATAAAAGTATGGAACACGTGACAGTATTTCAAGTGCTGCTAATGTAAATACAACTCTGTGATGCATGAAATATAAATCTTATAAATTAATTGCGCCAATATCAATAAATAATGCTGTAGAAATATTTTTTTTTTTTTCAATTACACTAACAACAGCAAAACAGGAAAGAAACACCACCTATTCATGATTGGACTGCCTAAATTAAAAGAGAGATTAGATGGAAAATTGGACTGGATGAAATTTGTCTTCCTCGGTATTTGGTTGCGTAAGTCCCAAATATCTACAATGAACAGAGTAGTTGACATTGGAGGATTAACTTCCCTAACTCAGAATCCGAGCCTGATGTTCAGTTAGGACTGCAATGACCAAGTGATCCTTATCTGCCACATGAGAATATAGCAGAAAGCTTCTAATAGCTATGAACAATTGGTAAATCTCACAGGAGTTCTAAAAATGCATTGCATCTTCGGATGATTTCCTTGCATTATGAGACATCTATAGTCCATCAACCTTCCAGCGTTGAGTGGGGATACTTTGGAGAACTGACTTACAGAGGGTAAGCCGAGCTGCTTGGGACAACAACCAGCTCTTTCATCCTTGAACCTTATTCTGGATCTTCTGCATAATTTCCTTGAATATTACAGATTCATAGCTTGGAGAACATTATGGATAAATCGCCAAGAAATTGTATCATAGGCTTTATGCAAATTTATCTTAGCAGCAGCCCAGAAAGTTTTCTTACTCTTGCTTCTATTCATGTAACCTATAATCTCTAAAGCTAGAATGACAATGTCTGAAATTTGTCTGCCTTTTATAGAGGTATTTTGATGAGGTGAAATCAAATCATCCAAAATCCTCTATAACCTTAGAACTAGGACTTTAGAGATGAATTTGTACACCACATTGCAGAGACTAATAGGTCTGAAATCATGAAAAGAGCATGGAGTATTATCTTTTGGAATGAGACAAATGAGAGTTTGGATCAAATTTCTTAGCAGAAAGCCTCTATTAAGGAAAGATAAGATCATACCATTACAATCCCTTCCCAAGATGTCCCAAAACTTCTGGAAAAACTGAGCGTTAGGTCCTGCTGTTTTATCCGGATTCATCTGGAAAACTGCTTTTTTTTTCTATCTCGGGGGAAGAAAAAGGTGAAAAAGGCATCAGGCAATAGTATGAAAAAATGTGGATGGTTTGACTCTGCAGTTGAAGGTAAGGGTTGTTTGTAAACATTCTGAAAAAGGCATTCAGCCTGATTGAGGATATCATGTGGCTGGTCTAACCAATTACCCTCATTATCTTCAATTTTAATTATTCCTTTTTTTATTCTTCTTTTGGAGACAACAGCACGAAAATACTGTGTTCCTATCTCCATTAATTAGCCACAATTGTCTGGCTTTTTGCTTCCAAGCAACTTCTTGATAGTTCAACAGAAATTCAGGTTCACTTCGGCTTAAACATTGTTCTCTAGCAGTACATTTCATAGGATCAGCTTGCAATTCTTGTAGCAGCAGTTCCAGATCTCTAATCTTTTTATGAATCTTAGAAAAAGTTTGAATGTCCCAAGCCCTAGCAATATTTTGAACATTGGTAACCAGCAAAAAGGCATTGGACCCCTTGACTAAAATATCCCAAGTATTCCTCACTATCTCCATACAATCAGGATGCAGGAGCCACATATGCTGAAATTTGAAACTATATTTTTGATAATTGGCAAATCAAAATGTGGAAAGAAACAATGGACTATGATCTGAAGAAATAAAAGGAAGGCATTGAACCCTGGTATAAGGAAAGTGTTTAATCCATTGATCATTGCAAAAAGTATGATCTAACTTTTCCCAGACACAGCTACTACCCTCCCTATTATTAGTCCAGGTAAAATTTCAGATAAACGAGAACTAACACTGCTAACATCTTGTGAAGTTTCAGATAAAAAAAAAACCATATAGGATCGTATGGTTTACAAAGCTACTTTAACATGTGAATTGTCGGGTTGCAGCCCAAATCCCGACAATTCCAGGCTAAGAAATTCATTCCACTGAGGGTGTTTGAAACCCCAGTGAGAGTGCTTGAATCCTGCTGATAAGCTCTAACATAGCTTCTTCGACTTCTTCAAAAACTGATATTGGTAAATCTTGTGAATTCGAATGAGCAACAACATTCTGCATGGGGCTTATTCTTTCAATCAGATCATCATCCTCGACTCCCTCAATTATTATCTTCCTCTTACTTGTTATTAATGACACTAAAACCTTGTTTTTCGAGAAAACTCAGCTTCCATACTACCAGCTGGAAATTGTGTGATTGCTACATCCTCAGGTCCTTCCAGGGCCTGTCTTGGCTATGTCAGATTTATAGTGCATCAGTCCATCTTCTTCAGAACCCATGCATAGTCTTGGAATACCAGAGTTATAGTGCATGTCAGAACTGGGGGCTCGAAGACTTGTCTCCGGATGATTTGCTTCAATATTTGGAGGGATTAAATTAAAATTAGGATGAGATGGCTGAGTTTTAATTAGTAGGTGGATTCGCTGGTAGCTCCTCAAAGGAATCCTCATCATCAGAATCAGACGGGAGAATACATTGGAGAATCTGCTTCATGATTGTCTGAATCTTCCTACATGAAAGTTTCATAGAAAGTTGAAAATGGCTTTATTATGGGTATTTTTAAAACCATATAAACGAGCTGGTAAAAGCTTAATAGATAAGTGCAACTGATAAGGACTGAGCTCAACTATGATTGAGGTCGCTGGAACAATTTCCCAGGTCGCTAAATGCGAACCCAGATCGCTAGTCAACAAGGGTCAAAGCAGCAACTTCAGATCATTGAAGACGAGGTCTAGCTCGTAATTTAAAGCATGCTTTTCCAGCCATCAATTCAGGGAAATCCATTCAGTTTCTTATTTTAATGGAAATCCGTTATTATCTATTATATAATCGTAATCAATTCATGATTCTTTTTTGTTATTGAATTACATTTAAACTGTAATACTCCAGTCATTATAAAAGAGGATGAAATCATTGTGCAAAAAGGAAGAAGAAAGAAACAACAAATACTCAGCAAAAATACTAAAAAATAAAATAACAGTGAATATAAGCATTGCACTCGGTCAGACCACGTTAAAAACTTCTAGCGTCTCCCTGTTCTTCCTCTCTCTTTCTCTCTCTCTTACACTCAAATTGCAGTTTGGGGCTCTGGACTTGGGTTGATCGGATTTGCACGTCAACATTTTGGTGCTAGAAGGAGGGCCCTAAACTGCATTCTCCTTGATTTTCTGTCTAATTACGATGGCTAGAGAAAGAACTACCAAGAGTTCAAACGCTGCAGTTGAGCAGCCAGATATTGCATTTACGATGACATGCTATATAAAAAGGGGATTTTCAGCCCCACTCCTAAGATGCATAGATGGCCACGACTGTGACACCATCTCAACTGTGACATTGTCTTGAAGGAGATTTATGTTGGCAATTGCGAAAATCATGTTAGGGAGCTATCTCTAACTAAAAAAGCACTCTGGCAGGAATTCTACTAAACTACAATGAAGCAGGACGCCATTGACCTCATTAGGAAGCGCGACAAGTGCCAGAGCTTCGCCAAGGTCCCACGAGCTCTACCAGCCTACTTGTAACAGATGGTCAATCCATGGCCCTTCACAATCTGGGGCACGAAGCTAATTGGACCACTCCCAATGGGTCGCAGGAAGTGCAAGCATGCAGTGGTTGCTATGGATTATTTCACTAAGTGGGCAGAAGCGAAGGAACTAGCAGGGATCTTTACCTCAAAGATTGAAAAATTTGTATTGACTAACATTATTTATAGGTTTGGAGTGTCTCAGTAGATTGTGACTGATAATGGGACCCACTCTAACAGTGAGCAGTTTATCAAGTTCTACAATGATCTCAAGATTGTGAAGAGTTTTTCAACTGTAGACCATCCTCAGGCCAATGGACAAGTCAAGGCTGTTAACAAGATCATCAAGCAAATCTTGAAAATGAGGTTGGAGGCCAAGAAGGGAACATGGGTAGACGAGCTATAGAAGGTGCTTTGGGCTTACAAAACCACAGCTCTTAGCACCACAGGTGAAATTCTCTTCTCAATGGTGTATAAATCTGAGGCTATGATCCCAACAAAACTTAAGGTAACTTTTTAACAAAGAGATACCTTCAATCCAAAGGATAACAATCCGCTGCTAGTTGCAAGCCTCAACCTCACAGAAGAGACAAAAAGAAATAGCTTGTCTCAGGATCACAACCTATCAGCAACGAGTTACAAGATACTACAACAGGAAGGTTCAAGTTCGGTATTACAAAATTAGTGATCTCATACTACATCTTATTCTACCTGGAGCTTGCAAGGCTAGTGACAGGACACTAGGTCTGAACTAGGAAGGCCCATACATTATCCAGGAAGACTCAAGAAACGGAGCTTATCACTTAATATGAATGGTGCTGAAGTTCCATGAGCTTGGAATACTGAACAACTACGCCCAAATTTTCAAGCTCACCCATCTAATCATGATTATATAGGAAGCAAGCTACTCTCAGGGTTAAAAAAGTCATGGTATACTAGCTGAGGCACATTCATACGACTTACTGGGCATTCAACTTGACATATTTACAAAGTCATGGTTTACTAGCTAAGGCATATTCATATGACCAACTTGGCATTCAACTTGATAAAGTCATGGTTTGCTAGCTAAGGCACATTCATGTGACCTACTGGGCATTCAACTTGACATATTGACAAAGTCATGGTTTGCTAGTTGAGGTGCATTCATGCGACCTACTAGGCATTCAACTTGACATGTTTACAAAGTCATTATTTACTAGCTGAGGTGCATTCATACAACCTACTGGGCATTCGACTTGACCAAAATTTACAAAGTTATGGTTTGCTAGCTGAGGTGCAACCTACTGGGCATTCATTGCTAGCTAAAGCGTGACCTGAGGCACGACCTACTAAGCATTCATTGCTAGCTGAGGCGTGACCTACTGGGCATTCAACTTGACAAAAATTTACAAAGTCACGATTTGCTAGCTAAGGTGCGACCTACTAGGCATTCAATGCTAGCTGAGGCACTACCTACTGGGCATTCATTACTAGTTGAGGCACTACCTACTAGGCATTCCTTGCTAGTTGGGATGCAATCTACTGGACATTCAACTTGACATATTGACAAAGTCGTGATTTGCTAGCTGAGGTGCATTCATACGACCTACTGAGCATTCAACTTAGCATTAACTTGATGGGACAGAAGTCTAAACGATGGCATGGTTGATCGTGGTTGCTAGCTTTTATCAGCAAACTATAGCTCCTAGTCCGTAGATCGCACTGAGAGCTGACGAGCAGCGAACTTCTCAATGACCTTGCCACTCCTAGAGGTTGCTCATTCTATGACACGCACCTGCTCCTCACTCCGATCTGAGGAGTCAGGAACATCAACGCTTCTTACTTGGTGACCACGGCGTCTATAAATTGTAAACATCTACATAGAATAGGGAATAGTCTATTTGCTGTAAGGAGACCATACCTAAAAGTTAAGGCTAATACAGAATTTCCTATGCAGCAGGTCATGTATGGCTCATCACTATATCTAAGACCTAGACCATTGAAAACATGAGAGCCTCGACCATTGAGCTTATTAGGTCGCTAAAACCTGGGAAATAGATGGAAAGCTAAATTCGACCATCTACGACCCTAAAACTTACAAGTATCTTATCAAGCAGATTGCATGCCAACAACAAAAGGTGCACAAAAAGGCATACAAGAGAATTAATCAACATGTAAAATTTCTTAGCAACTAACAAGCACACACCACTGAACCCTCCAAGCAAAAAAATATCAGAAACCCATAGAGTAAGGCATTCATGAAAAGCAAAAGCTTAGAGTCAAGGGTATGCTAAGAAAACTTACTATATCAATGGAATAAGATGAGTTCTAAGGAGAGAATGATAAGCAAGACTGGTCTCTGGCAATCTGAATCCAAAGTATTTGGTGGCAAACTTGATAAAGTAGGAAAGCGAAGAACAGTGGTAACTGTTTGTGAGTTTGAAAAATAATCAAAGTGTCAGTTTTCAAAAGTAACAAGTAAGAAGGAAAAAGGGTTTTTTGCACTTATATAGCTCAAATGGTTTCACCGTTAGATCTGGACACTGATCAACTGCCCTCAATCTGATGTTCCAATGAATAACAAGGCTTAGTCATTGCCAAGCTAATGGCTATAGCAAAATGTGCACATTAAATGCAATAATGATGGTATGGGTTGGCACAGATAAAACAATGGAACAAAAGTCTAAACAACAGCATGGCAAATTATAGTTGATAGCTTTTACCAGCAAACGATAGCTTACAATTCACAGATCGCACTGAGAGCTAGGAGCTAATGTTATGAATATTTTTGGAAGCATACAAATGGGTCAGTAAAAGTTCAATGGACAAGTCTAGCTAATAAGGACCCAACTCATCTAAGATTGAGGTTGTTAGAGCAAGGAATCAGGTCTCCAAATGTGAACCCAAATCGCTGGTCAACAAAGGTCAAAGCAATAACCTCAGATCATTGAGGATGAGATCTAGCCCGTAACTTGAAGAATACTTTCCTAGCTATTAATTTAGGAAAATCCATTTAGTTACCTATTTAATGGAAATCCGTTATTGTTTGTTATATAAACAATTTATGATTCTTTTCCATTATGGAATTACATTATAACACCCTGGTCACTATAAAGAGGGATTGAAATCATTGTAAGAAAAAAGAAAGAAATAACAAATACTCAGCAAAAATACTAAGAAATAAAATAACCGTGGACGTAAGTATTACACTCGACTGAACCACATTAAAAACTTCTAATGTCTCCTTGTTCTTCATCTCTCTCTCTCTCTTTTACACTTAAATTGCAGTTCAAGGTTCTGAACTTAGGTTGATCGGATTTGCACGTCAACAAGTTTGCTAGTTGATTTTGTATGGACATGCAATAGAAAAAAAAACAAAGTAAATTTTCAAGGCACCACAAACACAATATAAAAGAAGAAGAAAACAAAGAGAAGTTATGAGAGTTGAGTGGAGTAAAGTAAGGAAATTTGAGTGATGAAGAGAGAAGTAACTGACACTTATTGTATATGATTGATCAACACGCAAATAAGATACATTGGAACTAATCAAAATAGAACAACCACTTAGATAAATTTCATCAGTTGACATAAGAAAAAGATCTTAAAACATTAATTAAATAAAGCAATATTGAGATTGGTCCAATGAACTTCTGGGAATCCATAAGGATACTTATCAAAGAGTACTATAGCTCTACAATGAGAGAAAAAAAATAAATTTCTAATAAATAAGTTTATTTTTGTTAAGATGGAGAGAGAGAAAAGATATTACGAAATCGTACTCAACAATGAGGCAGACATATGTATTTATATTGAAAATATGTATACGAAATAAAGTAGGTCTATAATTTATTCACCTATTTAAACTTATTCCTTATGCTATATAATTTATTAATTATAAAGTTATTACTTAACTAACATATTCACTAATACTCCCCCTTAACCTAGAACATAGATATCAAATATGTCTAACTTGTTACAAATATCAACCCATTTTCTTAGAAGTGCCTTAATAAATAAATCAACAAGTTGATCCCCAATTCGATATTTCTAAAATCAATTACTCCTTCTTGTAGTGTTTGCAAAACAAAATGATAATCAACCTCTATATGCTTTATTTGCCCATGAAAAATTGGATTCATAGCATTGTGAGTAGCAACCCGGTTATCATAGCATAAGTGCATAACACTAGAGGACTTAATCCTAAGTTGATGAATAAAAAAAGAAATCCGCACAAGCTCAAATATAACATGAGTCATAGCCTGATATTTAGATTTTGCACTTGATTAATATACAACAGCTTGTTTCTTGTTTTTCTAAGATAGATAATTTCTACCAACAAACACACAATATCCTAAAGTAGATCTTCTTTCTATAGGACATCTACCCAGTCTACATTAGAAAAGCCTTCTACTTTATAATGGTTATGATTTTTGTATAAGATTCCACATCCAAATGCTCTTCTTCATATATTTTAAGATGTGAATAATTGCATTCTAGTGAAAGGCTCTTAAAGAATTCATGAACTGGCTTACTACACTAATTGGGAAAGAAATGTCAAGCCCAGTGATAATAAGGTAGTTCGATTTCCCCACTAGCCATCTATATCATTCTAGGCCTTCTATTAATTTTTCATTTTCCAATCCAAGCTTAACATTTGGAATCATAGGGGTATCACATGGTTTGGTCTCAAGCAAACCTACTTCACTCAAAAGATCAAGAACATATTTTCTCTATGACAAGAAAATTTCTTACTTTTTTTAAGCAATCTCATGAGTACCAAAGTGTTCTTAGGTCTTTGGTCTAAAATTTGGTTTAGAGAAAAGTCTTAAATTTTAAAATGCCCAAATTATCACTACTAGTAATCACAATATCACCCATATAAACAATAAGAAGAATACAGAATGATTATTTATAGAAAACAGAATGATCATGATCACTTTTTTGCATCCTAAATTCTATGACCATATCACCAAATTTTTCAAATCAGGACCGAGTAGACTATTTCAATCTATACAAAGACTTTTTCAACTTGCACACTTTGCCTTTTTCATACTCTCCTTGAGTAACAAAACTAGGTGGTTGCTTGATATACACTTCCTTAAGTATATGACCATGGAGAAAAGCATTTTTCACATCAAGTTGATGAAGAACCCAGTTCTGAAAAGCAGTAAAAGAGATAAATAAAAGAACAAAAGTAATCTTAGTCACAGGAGAAAAAATATCGAAATAATTGATACCATAAGTCTAAGCATACCCCTTTGTCACTAAACAAGCCTTCAACCGAGCAATAGAACTATCCAGATTAACTTTCATAATTAACACCCATTTGCACTTAATAGGTTGCTTACTGTGTAGTAAAGACACAACATGCCAAATCTAATTAGTCTCAGGAGCTATCATTTCTTCCTACATAGCAGCATGCCACCTATCATGAGAAAGTGCCTCTGAAACTAACTTAGGAACAGTAATAGAATCCAATGAGGTAATAAAGCATTGTGAAGAGATAGGTAGAGATCAATAAACACAAAGATAGAAATTGGATAAGAATGATTGTGGGTACCTTTCCGAATGCAACTATAATGCCTTTTCATTAAGCAATAGGCAAGTCAAGATCAAAAGACATAGAAAGTGGATCTTTTGAGGAAGAAATTAGTAAGGGGGATGAAGATATTATAAAGAAGCTCTGATACCATATTAAGAGAGAGAGAGAGAAGATATTTGGAAGTCGTGTTCTACAATGAGTTAGAAATATGTATTTATATTGAAGTTATGTGCATGAAATAGAATCCTAATAGGTCTATAATTTATTGACTTTTCTAGATTTATCACTTATCCTATATAGGATTATCACTTATTTGATCATAGGCTTATCACTTAACTAACCTATTCACTAACAATTTTAATTAATATAATTAAGTGTATGCATTAATACTTTAATTCATATATATATATATATATATTGAATTTCTGTATCAACAATTCACCATTGTTGACCATATTTTTTTTTTAAGTGTATGGGTAGGTTAGCCATTTTCATCCATCCACACACACATATATATTAGTATTTTTTTTATTTTATCTTGATATTCCCTTATCATATATATTGATTATATCTTATTTTAGTTTTTCTTGATTTTATATATTTATATAGTCATTTCATTTTTTAAAGATTTTTTGTAAAATAACAAAAAATATTTCAAAAATTACTAAATATGGAATTATTTAAAAATGTTTATTGTTTAAATGTAAATTACCACAAAAAAAGGTTTAAAAGTAAAATATTTAAATTATATTTTAAATTATTTCAGTATACTGAGTAATAGTAAAATATTATTATATAGATTAATATAAAATGTATAATTTGTAAGATATATACAAATGGATAATTGATTTTTTTTCTTTTATTTGACTTTGAAAACATGTATATTATTTCTATTATAAAAATGAACATGAAATAAATTATATATTTTTATGTCATTTAGCAAGATTTATACAAGTATTAATATCATATGATATCAATACCATATTCTTGTATAAGTTGTATCATTTGAATTATTAATCATCAATCCCTATAAAAGATAAAAATAAATGACTACATTAAATTAGTTAAATATTACACTTTTATAACAAAAAAACATTATTTATGAATTCTTTTTATTTGCCTCTTGATATTTCTTTATTTGTAATATACATATCAAATTATGGTTGAATTTGTTAAAAAGATGGTATTTTCTAAATACTATTTTTTAATTTTTGATTATGTTCATAATGGTATTGAGATAAAAGTTTCTAATTAATTTAGTTGGATATAAACTTGAAGAAGTCGAGCTCCTTTCCCAAACAAGCATCAAATTTGAAATTTTCGTTTATATCGATCTTTTTAAAGAAAATATCCATAATTTTCTTTATTCTCGAAAATAATTTATTATTTTTACTATTTATTTTACAAATGACTTTTTTAAGTAACAAATTTTTAATTTTAAAATTCATAAAAATAAAAAGGGAAATCCTTGGATTCAACCCAATATTTTTCATTAGACATTTATATCTGAATCCTTTTTCTTTGTTACTTAAATTTTAATAAATAAGAGCATAACCTTAACCCTAGTCATTGGTTAATTCAGTCTCTTAAACATGTCACATTTTCTAATAGTTAAGATAAAGTCATTTTTCACTTTGATAGTTAAAATTTGTTTCTCTTTCCATTAAATCAGTGATTCAACATTTGCAATTCATTTTCATAGTTATCTAAAAGAGTTCTATACTTTTGATTTTCATACGTTTTAATATAAAAAATCAGTTCAAAAAATTCAAGTCTTTAATTCAAGTTAGTGTAAATTTAGAAAAAGTAGTTAAGCATAACTCTAACAATAAAATTTAGCTTGACAAAAAGAAAAGTATGAGAAATTTGGATGAAGTAGCTGAATATATATAAGTATAATATT
This sequence comes from Saraca asoca, assembly GCA_026873985.1. Lineage (NCBI taxonomy): Eukaryota > Viridiplantae > Streptophyta > Magnoliopsida > Fabales > Fabaceae > Saraca > Saraca asoca. The sequence goes on from JANHAO010000220.1 coordinate 21,486, forward strand.
GAAGATTAACCTAGATAAAAAATAAGAACATGACAAATTATCATACGAGGAGTTTGTGATATCTAGAACTTGGCTCAAATACTACTATAAGTTCAAACATGTTAAGTGGTAAGATGAGCAATTTGATATACTACTATAAATTGAAAATTAATAATACTTATCAATATATGATTATTTGTGATATTTAAAATTTAAAAACTTAATTTATAATAAAAAATTTAAATTTTTTGATAGATTATAGGGCCTAAGCCCAAAAAGAAAAAAACAAAACAAACAAAACTAAATATCAATAAAGACAATGTGCTAAGAGATAGAACTAGTCATGTCCCTGTTTAGCAGCAACACCAGCTCCAATGGCGAAGAGTTTAGAATATTCAACCCAAGTTCCTCTAACAAACTATAATTGGCCAAGCAATCAGCATATAGGTTGCCTAAGTTGTCATCCAATGAATTGTATATAGGTCTCACAAAACTAACAATTGATTTCTTTTTGTTAAGTGGGAGTAAAGATTCATATTATGACTAAAGTATATAAATATCTTTCCTCTATGTGTATGTGTGATTTGAACTTCCCAAGGAAGAAGCAATAACTTTTTTTTGGCCTAAAACAGGAAACATCAGAACAAAGACAAGGAAATACTACAAGAAATAAAAAGAGAGAAAAAGATAAGAAGCCTAGTTTAGAGAGGATCAAACTCCATGTCACAATAAGGGGTGGTCTTGTAACCCAATCCAAAGGACACACCCCTTTTTTGCAAATTCAGCAAGCCAATAGACTGCCATATTATTAGATCTTGGGACAATAACTAAAGACATCCTGGAAACACCTTGAGAAAGAGATTGAATATAAAAAATAATAGGTCCCACTTACCTAAGCCTTGTGCATAAGGGGTCTCTAATAACCTTAATAATACAAGCAGTATCAGATTCAATAATGTTAGGACTCAGGGCAGGGATAAAGCCATATGAACTCCTCTTTTGATAGCCATAACTTCAGCCATACTTAGGATAGAAGTCACTAAGTATTAACCTACCTTTAAATAACTTGGCCATTAGAATTCCTGATTAGCGTAGTCATAAATACCCTTTTATACTTCCTATCAAAAGAAGCATTAACGTCGAATTTAAGCACTAAAGCAGAAGGTGGAAACCAGTAGATGGGAGAAGAAGGTTTAATCTAAGAGACCAGATTGTTACTAGCAATAGTTCTTCCTAAATAGCAATCCTCCTAAGCATTTATTGGTTTTTTTTATAAATAAATTCATTCCTTGCCTTCCAAATGAACCAAGCAACATAAATTAGAATGGATAGGTAATGGATTTTATCACTCTTAGAAAAACCTAATCTGTCACACAAATGCATGATCTATTCTCTAAAAGAAGAAAATTTCTTATTGGTTTTTATGCCGAAAGGTAGCCCAAACCAAATCCTTGAAGTCTAAGAACAACCAGTGAGGGGATGATTGATGTCTACAATTTAACATCACAAATATGACATAAAGGAAACTGAGACAACTTATAGATGAAAAGATTTGTATTAGTTGGAAGGCATTTGATAAATTCTTCGCAAGAAGTGTTTTACTTTAGAAGTAGCTTCAAGATTCTAGGTTAATGACCAAAAAGCAACAAGATGAGAAATTATAAAAGAAGAAGAACCTCAAGAAATAGATTCTTGTTTAGATGTGAGCATATTAGAACTTGATTTGACGAAATAATTTTCACTTGTAGGATAAAGCCAAATTAAGGAATCCACTTAGGAAGTCATAAGAAAATAGATGTTGAGAATAGCTTGCTTCTCCAAGGGAGACAACCATTATTTAGTAAAGGAAAGATCCCATTTTTTCAACTAAAGGTTGATCAAATCAACCACCAAATTGATAGGATTATCAAAGTTTTGAGGATGTGTGAGCAGAAAGTGACTTGGAAGCTTGAGGATCCATTTGTCAACCTATATTTTAACATCTATGCTATTACCAATCTACTAGTAGAAACCAATCTAAATCACTTTAACCCCTTCCAAAATACTAGTCCAACCCTAGGAGGCTTTGCTATCCTTTGAAACATTAAGGATTGAAGAAGAAGGGAAATACCCTGTTTTATAGAGTCTAACCCAAAGTACACTTAGATTCATTAGAATTCTCCAAACCTACTTGGCCAAGAGGGTTTTATTAAAGAGTTCCAAATTTCTAAAACCTAACCTTCCATTCTTCTTTAGAGTATTGGTACATTTTTAAGATTTTCAATTGATTTTGTGATCTAAATCAAATTGGCCCCACCAAAAGTTTGATATTTTTTATTCAATTAAATTGTATAATGACTTGGGAAACTTAAAACAGGTCATTGGATATGTGGGGATGGCCAAGGCAACTAATTTAATCAAGACTTTATAACCAGTTATGTACAAAAACTTTTGCTTCTAACATTGTAACTTCAAGCTGACTTTGTCTTGCACAAATACAAAAGCCTGTTGTTTAGACATCCCCCAGCTAACAGTCATATCGAGATAAAGTTATGGACAACAAAGATTTTCATAATTGAAATAATTGATGCCACAGCTTACTTTTCAACATTGTTGTTATAAAAAGCCAAAGATTTCTCAAATTTGATTTTCTATCTAAAGGCTTGATTATAAGTATCTAGAACGGACATCAGATGCTCAACACCAACAGTAAAGCCTCCAGGAAAAATAGAGAATCATCAATAACCAAGACGTGTGTCAAAAAAGGATAAGCTTATGTAATTCTCACACATATGATTATCCCATCATTTTATACTTTTTGAAGAAGTTATGAGAGGACTTCAGTCACCAAAATGAAAAGGTAAGGCAATAATAGGTCTCCTTGTCTCAAACCTTTAGAAGGCTAAAAGGAATAAGAGATTGAATTTTCTAAGATGATATTGAAATGAACTAACCTTACACAAATCACTACTTTCCAAACCCACTCTTCAACAAAACCTTGCTTTAAAAATACTTTTTTTTTCCAAAAGCACTCATTCAATCTTGTCATAAACCTCATGCATGTCAATTTTAATAACCATATCAACCCTTTTTCTACTCTTTTTAAATTTAAGATAATAAAACATCTCATGAGCTATAAGCAAATTGTTTTGAATTTGTGTTCCAAGAAAAAAGACACTTTAAAAGGGTGCAATATAGGTGAAAAAGAGCAATTCCATTCTATTTACCATGATTTTGGAAATTACCTTATTTTAGAAATTACATAGGCTGATTAGCCTAAAATGATTGACTTTTTTCAAGAACTTCAATTCTTGGGATTAGCACAAGATTAGCTTGTTAAAGGAAGGATGGAACTATCCAAAAAAAAATTCTTAATTGAAAGACAAATCATATCACCCATAATATTCCAATGTCTTTAGAAGAAAATACCTAAGAAAAGCACTTTAAGGGCTCCAAGCTGGAAAATTATAGATTTAGTCTCTTGGTCATTCACTGATGCTAAGAGCTTCTAATTGTCTTCAAAGTTTATAATCGACTCAAGCACACTAACAACCTCATCAAAATAATCGGCAACTTCAAAAAAAAAATTAAATGAATAAGCAATCATAATGGATGCTTCACCATCCTTTTCGAACCAAACTCCATTAGTATTTTTTAGCCTCAAAATCTTATTTTGTTGCCTTCTTTGAATCATGAAATTATGAAAGAAAGAGGTATTTTGATCTCCCTTACAAAGCCATTTGATGCAAGATCTCTGCAACCAAAACATCAATTCTGGTTGCCATAATTTATCAAGCTTTGACATTGTTTTTTGTTTTTCAAGGAAGAGTTCTTAAGAGGTAAGCAATTGTTGTAAGTCTTATTTTTGCAAAATAGACTTAATGGCTCAACTATTGTTTGGAAAAAATAATTTGCTTAAAATTAAAATTATCAAACTCCATGAATTCAAGTTTTTAGAAAGAGTCTCCTAAGAAATTATTAACATTAGAATCCTAATTTTCTTTGATAGTTTGCTCACAAGAAGGTTTAGTAGACCAGATGAGTTCAAATTTAAAGGCATTATGGCCTTTTTTTCTCTTCAAAAAATAGAGAAAGAATGAAAAGAAAATGATCTAAATTGATAGGCGGAAGCACGAATACCTAAGCTTTAACAAAAGACACTAGCCATAAATAATTGCATAAGGCCTTATCCAAATACTGTTGAACATTTGCCATCCCCACTCTATTGTTAGACCACATGAAGAAACCACTATTTACTTTTAAATCTAACATATTATAATAATTTAATAAGTCTAAAAATTCTAAATTTTGAACCTAACCTTTGGTGAACCTCCCAGCTTTTCTTTTTAGCATATAACATAGTTGAAATCCACCAGCCAAACCCAAGGCTCCCTGTTAGACCTAGCCATTTGTTTTAGATCTGTCCACAATAAATGTATATAACTATAAATAGAAAATGTCCAAATAAAAGAAGTATTGAAGAATATCTACCTTGTTTAGCAAAAATCTGAGCATCAATAAGGTGACTATTGCCAAAGGACATAGATACAGAAATATTATCATTTTACCATAGACATAAACCGCTACTTCTACCATTAGATTCCATATAAAAAGAGCCAAACCCCCACCCATATTGTGCCTAAACTTATCTATTTTATTTGAAATATGCTTGGTTTCCATAAGAAAAATTGAGCAAGGTCTATGCAGCTTAGTGAGCTTTTTAAGACCTCTAACTAACTATTGTCAAAGGGTACAAACATGAAAATTCTTTCATTCCATTGTAGACATAAACCACCACTTCTACCATTAGGTTCCCAAATGAAAAAAAGAGCTAGAAAACCCCAAATTATGCCTTCATTTATTTATTTTATGTGAAACATGCTTAGTTTCCAAAAGAAAAACCAAATAGGGCCTTTGGAACTTAGTGAGCTTTCTAAGAGATCCAACTGTCAACAAAGGACTCAACCTTTAATAGTCCAAGATAGAAAACTCATGATTCATTTATAATTATTCCAAGTCAACCACCACCACCTTTTTGGGGAGGAGAGAGTTTTAGTAACCATAAGATAAACTAATTGGAATGACATATTAGCCAATCAAGATCAAGACTTTAAACACTAAGATTCTCCTTTCTTGGTCTAAATTTCCTCTGATGATTTTTGCCTTTTTTAGGCTAGTGAGTAAAGTTTTTAATAAAATAAAAGAAGGAAGGGAGAGCTTATCTTTTTTCCTAGCTTCAGGAATCTTTCGATTTTCTTTTCAAAGTCAGGCTTAGGGATGACAATTTTACCCATATACCCATTTATCCGTGAATATCTGTCCATAATGGGTGGGTATGAGTATGAGAAAAAGTATTCGCAAGTAGGCATGAGTATAAAAATCATACCCGTAATGGGTACGGGGTAAGGTATGGGTATGAGAAAATATCCATACCCGAATCCATTTACCTGTTTAAATAAAATTTTTTTATATAAACATAAATGATGTCATTTTGAGTAGTGTATGTAATACCTCAAAAAAATAAAAATAAAAATGTTAGCTGAGGGACTGAAGTGAAATTTTAATATTTTTTGTTAGGGCCATAATATAAATTCATATTTTTAGTAAGGAATTATTTAAAATCGGTGAAAAGTTCATAGCGTTAAACTGTAATTTAGAAAAAAAAATTTAATTATGACGGGTATACCTGTGAGTACACCCATACCCGCAGGTACAAATTTGTACTCAAACTTGCTACAGTGTTCACAGGTACGGATAATGTATGGATATGAAATTTTTTTGCAGGTACGAGTATGGATATTGCCATACCCGCCCGAATCCAACCCGTTGCCATCCCTAGTCAAACTCTTAAGATTGCTAATAATTTGCTTTTTTCTGTAGCAAAAATTGACAATTCATGAGGGCAAAGTTCTAAGTTAATACTTTATGGTTCATCATCCTCAAGGAATTTCACTGCATAAGCAAGATCATCTAAAAGATTCAGAAAATTGTCTACACTTGACAATGTCTACTTGATAGATACAGATTTCATTCGAAAATAGTTGCTCTGGATCTTTCCTTTAGTTTTCTTTCCCCACTTTCACTACGTTTTCCCTCTCAAAGTTTAGCGTATCCCTAATGATAACTAACCTTTTAAACCTAATGTCCTCTTTTTACATTTCTAGTGAATGGAAATTAATTAGGTCAATCCTGGACCTTTAATTTTCTGGCCCAAAGCAACAACCCCTAGAGGACATTTCAGAAGACGATTAAGAAAGGAGTAAATTTTTAACATATAAAGCATTCATGTCGCCTTTACCAGGATTCCCCCTAATCATTTCCAAATCATCATTCTAGAAGGTTTGTCCCTCACTACCACTATCTTTATTGTATTGACCTGCAATACCACAATTGACAAAAAAATTATCATACAAAATGTTATCTAAAATCTTCTAGGATGGTGTTTGAAAGTAATGGGTGGCCATCGATGACCTTGAATGACATTGGGATGTCAAAGGTGAGCTAAACCTAAAACTTCTAAATGTGGATGTTCTATGAGCTAACATTCCCAAGTTTGCATCATACTTATCATGAGAAGGATCAAAAGGATCTAAAATCTTTCCAAACTCATAGGTTTTTTGGTTATGACCTAACCTACTATAATTAAAGCAATAATCCTTGAGCTTTTCATACCTAAGAATAGTCCTGACCAAATTCAAATTCAATTGAGGCACCTAGAATCTAATAGATAGAGGAATCTTAGCATTTATATCTACTCTAACTTTTTCTAGAAATGCAATTGATCCATTGGGTTATCCACCGCCAAAACCTTATCTTGCCTCAAACCAATAATCTTTGCATTCTTTATAGTAAAACAATCAAGATAGAGACCATGAATCTACACCCAAAATGAAACAAAGGAAAAATCAAGTTCATGAATTGCCATTTGAGGATTCCATCATTAGAAAGCCAAAAAATGACCTATGACATTCCAAAGGGGCTTTTTCCATCATCCTTCAAGATATATATATGGGTTAGGAAAATTAATTACATAAGTGTGTGATCCAACTTCAACCGCAGTCATTTCTTTTAAGGTGATCATTCCACCCTATCTTAAACAAGTTAACCAAAGAAAATCTATAAAAGAACTTGGATGATATGATTCTCCCAACCAAGGTTAATCTGGCCATTTAGGGAGTATAGTGTTCATCTCTAGCAAGCATGATAAATTCTTCTCAAGAGTAGGACTATGCTTATGATGTTGAGAGCTAGAGCTACTTGAAGTGTTTGCCATGGGAAAAGGTGAACAATCCACTAGAAAGAAAAGAAAAAATGCCCAAAGAGATCTAAAAGTACTAAACCCTCTCAAGTCGCCAAGTAGTGAAAAGGAAAAAGAGCAAGGGAAGGGAATGCAGAAAAACTAAAGAAAACAAAAGCACTAAGTCTTTTTCAAATTTTCCCACAAGAAGGCAAAGTAATAAAACTAAACTAGTGACTCAGGGAAAGAAAATGGAGAAGAAGAAATGAGATAGGGGAAACCATAAAAAAAAAAAAAGCATAAAAGAAAGAAGATGACAAGGATTGAGGCATCCTCAAGAAAGGAACACTTACCAAGAGAGGGAGAAGGGTTGAGCCAAGTTCAAGAAGGTAGTTTTTATAACAACTTTTTAATTGTCTTTAAGAAATAGAATTTTTCCAGCTTTAGAGTTTTCACTTGATTAAGAGAATTCACTAGAGTCAGGTAGTCTACTTCCAACATAACACACCTAATGCCCATACTCCATGCCAACTCCTAGCCCAGTCAAAATGCCTTAAGCTTTTGCAATGTAAGATATACATACTTCAATATGGAAGGTAAATCTTTTTAACCAATGTCCATCCTATCATCTTGTAATCCTCCACCTAGATGTAATGGCAAATCTTGACCTAAAATATGGAGGGAAAACGAGTAAAAAATATTTTTAGGAGGCCAAATTACTTAAGTAAAAAAAAAATCAAAATTTTTGTCACATAACTACATAATATTAAAACATAGTTTTACAAATTTTGAGCAACCATGGCCAATCTTATCCCCTATTAAGCTCTACCTCAACCTAAACCTAGATTGACTTTCGATGCTCCCTTGGTATTGAGTTTAATCTGACTCTTTTGAGGAGGGTTCCATTTAACATAAATGATAGTTTGATGTACTAATGCAGAATGCTTAATATTAATCTCCTCAATTTCTACTATGTATTTGAAAATGTAAGCAACAAGATCATGCGGTGTGTAGAAATTTTCATCAAATAGAGTTTTATTCCACTAGTTCCATAGAGCCTAATAGGCAATTATGAATATAGTATCTTAACAAGCAAGTAATAGAAACCTTTCAAATGTGAGACTATATTAATTATCCACTCTTGTAATTCCCACACATAGAATTCAATATGTTTTCTTCCATCCAGCAAACCATTTCAAATATCAACTGTCCTAGGACAATCTCTAAAAACATGCAAAATAGTATCTGATTCCAACCTACATAGTCAATTAATTTAGTATTTTACATGATACCTTAATTAAGCATATTTCATTAGAAATACATTGAAATATTCCTTAAATATTTGTTTATTAAGTTAAAAATGGGATTTCTAATTCAAATAATACTTAATTATTATATTACTCAAAAAATAAGAGTAACCATTTGTGAGACCTAATTAAAAATCAACACAAAAAATTTGTATGTCCATGTTTTTATTTCTCTTGTTGCAAGCACTAAAATCTAGAAAAAATATATATATCAAAGGAAATTACAGGTTACTGTTGAATGTGAGATCATAGTTTTTCAATCTACTATTTTTTCTTCCTTTTGAATTTGTTGTGTTTTATTTATCATGTTTGAGCTGGAATTTTCTAATTTAATTAGCACACAAATTTTTTATATTTGCTCATGATTTCTTTGACTTATTTTTAAATTTGTTTTTTTTTGTTTGTTTGTTAGATATGAGTAGAAATTTTTTTTATTTTTTCTTGAGATATGATTAAGTTATTTTTGACTAATTTCTCTACATGAACATGAATTTTGAACATTTATTTCTAAAATATGAGTTTTATTTTTTTTCTTGTATGATAAAAATGATTTTTTCGTTATAATTTGATTTTTCTTACCTAATAAATTTAGATGATGATAAAATTATTACTATAAAGAATTTTTCTTTCAAATATATATATATATATATATATATATTTTGTAAAAACAACATTGAACATATTCTCAGACAAAAGGAGTGTTTTTCATATTAATTAATTAGCACCATTAACCATGGGAAAACACCTATATGAAAAAAAAAATACAATATAAATTTATGTATAACACATTTTATAACTAAATGTGAGGTCAATGTATGTTTTTAAATTAGAAAGAAACTAAGTATAATTTTCATATATTTTATAAGAGGTCATTGTATTTTACTCTATTAATTAATATTTACTATATAATATTAAAATCATGATGATTTCGAAAAATACTTGAATATAATAGATACGTTATCTTATGATTTGTCCATGCACGAGCCCTTATGTTACGTTTGATTGGATATAATGAAATGGAATGTGAATGAGAATATATAAAAAGTTTATTTGATATGCACTATAAAATGAAAATATCTATTCCTTAAGAAATGAATATCCATTGCATCACCAAAGCAATGAAATGGGTCATTCAATTATTTATAAATTGACCATTTTTCATTTTTATCTCTTAAATCTTTCATATATTCTTAAATTATCCTTTTATTAATAAATAATAAAATAATATCATTTTCTATACTTTTATTATAAAAATATTTTGATAATTATATTTTTAATAATAAAATTAAAACAAAATATATTTATATTATTTATAAAGAAAATATTATTTATTATACAAAATTATTTAATATAAAATAAAAATTAACCAATTAGAAATTATTAGTATATAAAGAGAGTCAAAATTATGAAAAGAATGATACCATACTTAAAGGACAAACCAATACAATACTATCAACAAATGTTGGAAATTTTTAAAACCTTATACTTTTTTTTATTATTTTTATATAGATATTTTATTATTTTTATTATAAAAATATTATTATAATTAATTATTTTTTATTAAATTTTTATATCATTTTATTATATTAAACATAAAAATAAAATAAAATATTTATTTTATTTTTAATCATATCAAACATAATTGTAAAATGATTATTTTATTTTATTTTCATTCTCACTCACAAGTATAGTCTATGTGACCAAAGGAAATGTTATCTTAACTAGTGTATCATAATCACGACTTATCAATACCATGTACGAGTGACCATGACCAATGCCCTCCTAGTACGGATAAATTCTGCACTGCTGTCACCAATTTGGATTAAATCAAGTGGACACTTTTATGCCTTTCAAAAATTTTGTCTTTGTAAAAGTTTAATGTAAAAAGTCATAAGACTTGCAATTATTTATATAAAATTTTGTAATTTTTTATAAATATTATACATATATTAAATGCAATAAGTACATAAAAAATTACATCATCATCTTTCAATGCTGTAACAAAAAAAATTTCAAAACTTCTTAAATTCTTATAAAAAAATTATAACTTTTAATGCAGCAGAAGAATACATATCAATACGAATTTTTTTTATTAAGATATACTGAAGTATTACCTGTGTAAAATTAGTACAATTCTATACAAGCTTCATCCTGAAGCCCTTGCTGAAAGCATCATCTCCCCTGCAATAGGGAACCTTGAGTCGGATAAAATTTCTCTGCTAACGAACCTCAATTTCCCTTCCAATTATCAAATTGTACATTTTTCTATCAGGCTGTGATCTAACATGTACCAACTTATAAGGCCAAGTTCTCCAGAACGCTGATAATTTGCCATTTAAATGGGCAAAACGAACCAGAGATAATGAGTCAAGTCAGGTTTAAGGGAGTAACATTAAAGCCTAGAAGTTGGCTAACAGAAAATTATATAAAAAATACAACTTTCTGAAGAAAGTAGTACATAAAAACTTCCTTATCTACCCCACAAATAATATCTTCCCACAAGAACTTTTAAGTATTATTGTCAACCAAACAACTCTAAATATTTCTTAAAAGAAATTCATATAAAATTTATCTTCTAAAAATTTCAATTTCTTATTAGAAGTTACTTTATATTTGAACCAAACACCCAATCAACCGATTCGGAATTTGGAATCTCCAACCTATTTGGAATTTGGAACCTTCACCCTTCCAGGGAATAAAAGGTCCAACTAAAACCCAATATTTTTCAAGGAAGACTTGATTGCAATATCAAAATTAATCCCTATTTTGGCATTATACACCAAAACCTCGCACGATATAAGTATCAAAACTACATAGCCCAAAGTAAGAAGAGAGGAAATTATATAATTAATGAACTAGACTTGGCAGAAATTCTTAAATTCAAGTGTCAAGAAAACATCCAGATTTAAATAGACCCGATGTACTTAAATTGCAAACAAAATTGTATCACAAGACACGCATCATGGAAGAACTCTAATAAAAACTATGGTGACAACACCACATCTCTAAAACAACTACTTATGCTGCCACAGCTTGCTTAGAGGCAGTGGAGAGCTTGGATCTTCTCTTTGCCAAACTCTCACTGCGGCGTTCCCTCTGCTCCTTCAACCTAGAGGCAAGCAGCTTCTGGTACTCAGCAGCCTCCGACTTTGCCTTTGCAATTCTCTTCTTCTTATCAGCAATTCTAGCACGCTTCCTTTGGAGGGTCAAAGGAGTGACCAATCTCTGAATTTTTGGAGCTTTGCTCACCTTTTTCCCTGAAAACAAACATTTGTAAAGTGTTAAAACAGAAGGTTAAAAATATGAAGAAATTGTTGAGGATTTCAATAAAGATGTCAATGATATCAACATCAAACAACTGAATTAAGCAACTTTTGTTATTAGAATTAGGGATTTGAATTGTAACATACTGCACAATATATTTCGTTTATGCTTCATAGCCCATACATATATATACAAACAGACACACAATTAGAAGTACCCATGACACTAATAGAGGTCATTCCAAGCTCCATTTCCCCAGTCAACCACTCTTCTTAAGGGCAAAGCACCATATGATCAGAAAACAGACTCTACATAGAATATTGAGAGGCATCACAAACTTTACCAGATTTTGTTGTGAAGGTTCGGCGGTATGTGTTGACATACTTTCTCACGTCATCCTCCTTAGACAGATTGAACAGCTTACGGATCTTGGATGCTCTCTTGGGACCTCTCATCCTTGGCTTCTCAATGTCTGTCAAGCCTGGCAAGTCATTGTCACCCTTCTTCACTATCACCAAGTTCAGAACGGAGAGATCTGGACTCACAATGCAACCGCGAACAGACTTCCTCCTACGCTCTCCATTACGCCTTCCATAACCACGGAAGCAAGGGGTTCCTGTTTAAGTAAACAATGCAAAGAAGATGATTCATTTGAAATGCAGCACAACAGAGACAAATTAATTCTACCAAAAGCTTTTCATTATAGTCCTACCCCTGTGAAGCAAGAGACGAACACGACCAGGGGTCAGCACACCCTGCTTCATTGGAAATCCTTGTTTGTCACATCCTCCAGTGATTTTGAAGACATATCCTTTAAATTCCTATCAGTAGAAGATAGAAGAATGTCAACAAATAAGATAGTCTAAAAAAAATCAATACAGAACAGGGTTGCCAATATCATACCTCACCCAATGCATCACCACTGACCTCCTGTGAGATCCTCTTGTCCCAGAATGCCCGTCTGCAAGTTAAAATAGTACATTACACAGGAAAAGTAGTCACCAAAGGACATCCATACAGCATTCAATTCAGACATGACCCTTTGAAAGCAACAAGAAAAAATAATAATAACATACTAGTCAAATTTCCACCAATATCAGCTCAACTAAATAACCGTTACAGCTCAAATCAGTAAATACAGATGAAAAAACTAACAGATTCTTGATAGCATAATGCTTCCAACAATTAAAGCGGAGTGTAACAAAAGATTACATATAACCAACATCAAAAGGAAAGCACATTATTTGTTATTTTAAATGATGAAAGTAACAAACTTTAGGCTAATGACAATTATGTCGCAGATGCTCCAAGAAGTAAATAAACAATTGCCAAGATTTTAAATCCTATATCACAGAAATACGCATATGTAAGCAGAACAAAGCAAAACGAACTTTCTTATAAAAACCAGAAAGCAGAAGAAGAAGAAGCAGATTAAAGGAGTAAAGGAATTACAGTTTCTGATCGTCATCAATCTCCAGCTTCTTCTGGCACCCTGTTGTAGGATTTGCAATGTTGAACTGCAGAGATGACAAGATTTAAGACATATACATCAAAATTAAATGCTAAAAACCACAAACCGAAAAGGAAGCAACATAGAAATTAGCCTAGATGAGGAAAAAAAAACCTTCATCTTGTAGACTTGTTTATGATGCCGCCGCTACGAACTCTGATCTTCCAATGCTAGCCAACTACAGCTTCAGCTCGAGCTTGCACAGGACAGACAGAAGATAAATTAGGGTTTTGCAGACTGGATTTTATATAGCAAAGGTTGTTTTTTTCAACTCAACAAAGGACTGGAACGGTACTTGGACCCAAAATTGGGCTCAACGCTTCTTTAAATTTGCACAATGGACTGACCCGAAAACAAAACTAATTTCCTATTCGCGCTTCTTAAGAATTAAAAAAAAAAAAAAAAACACTGCAAAATCCCTGGTACAAACTAAACTTAAACTTTTATTTAAAAAATTGTTAATAAAAGTTTTAGGCGTAATAATTTCATTAAATTTATCATTTAATTCTTATGATTTTATTTTTTATAACTATATTATAAAACTTAAAATAATTTATAATTAAATTTTTGTCATTAGCTTATATTAAATTCAAATAATATAAATTAACTTTATATTAAATTTAAATAATGGAAACTAATTCAGAATAATTTTCTTCCTTTAGCACCTTCGCCATTCTATGTTAATGATTTCAAAGAAAAAATTTCAACCTTTTTGATATTTATTAATATGTAATTTGTTTTTCTTCTTTTAAAGAAAATAATAAAATATTTTTTATATTATAATTAATAGTTAATAAATAAGTTTTGGTGAGATAAACATAATATGTAAATCAATAAAAATAAACTGGTAGTCTGTAATCTAATAAACATATAGAATTCTATTAGTTAGATTGATATTAGTTAATGATGAAGAATTAATTATAAATAATTTTAAATTTTAGGATATAATTATATAAAATAAAATTATAAAAACTAAATTACAATTTTGTTAAAGGACTAAAACTTCTATTAACCAAAAAAAATATTTTTTTTTAAGTTTTCCATAAAAAAGTTATAACTTTCTTACATAAACTTAAACATTGTTTAAAATTTTTCATGTTACAACTTTGATTAATTAAATTGTAATTTTTGTATACTTATTACATATAAAGTCTATGCAATTATGATATCTTTATAAAAAAAATTCATAAACTTGTAACTTTTCACAAAAAAAATGTGCAAACAAATTTAAAGTGTGCATGAAAGAATTACCCTCAAACCAATAATATGCCAGGGACTCACTTTCATAAAACTAATAACTAATTAAATTATTTAATTTATTTATAAATGAATATAATGTCTAATTTTCTTTTAGAATACTTATTTTAATTAATTTATAAATTTTATTTAAAATATATAAAATAAAATAAATATTATATTCTTTTTAGGCTACATGGAAACAACAAAGAATATAAAATTATTGCTATGATTAAAATTTGAAAATAAAAGCATATAATGAAAATAAATGTTAGATATTTTATTGCTATGATTAAGAATAAATAATTAATATCTATTGTTTTGATTCAGAATTTGAAAGTTGAGAAATAATAATTGCAAATAGAGTTACCAGAAAATATAGGATAATTGAAAATATAGGATAATTGAAAATCTAGATCCGCCATGTATAATTTGACTGACTTTTGGATATACATAATAGAAATAGAGTAATTCGTATGTTATTTTAAATGTACACGAATGTCAGCTAAATTTGAAGGTTATGTTATTGAGACGTAAGTGATTTTTAAATTTAAAATTTTAGTGAAGTAATGAAAGGAATGTATTTTACAACTTCCACGTATGACTAAGGTACGTTTGTAAAAATAACTTAATTAAGTATTTATATTTATAAGTTTTAATAAATTTTTTTTGATAAACTTTTTTATGAATCTTATTGAAATAAATTCAAATGAACTTATTGAAGGGTCATAAGTTATTTTTATAAGTTTAAATAAATACTTAAATTTTTTATCTAAAGTGTTTATATTATAAGATAAGCTCAAATATAAACAATAGATAAACTCTTCCAAACTCACCTTAAATCTATTGTACATTGTTTATTGTTTAATTTTTAGGGCATGCACGTTGTGCTTACGTGGCTAAGTAAGAAATGTGTATTATAAATTGAAAGTGAAAGGTCAGTGGTACGAAATCAAAATTGCCTCCCACTTAAAACTTTGAGTCCATTTAATAATCACTCCCACCTAAAGCTTTTGAGTCTATTTAGTATGTTAATGAAATAATAATCATTAGTATCATATTATTAACATAATCAATAGTTGGAATTAATATCTATTTTTATTTATATTTAAATTTTATAAGATCATTAATTTGTGAGTAATTATTTAAAATATATTATAAAATAAGTTTATATAAATTGTTCATTATATATTATAAATAATATAAATTAATCAACATTTTTTTATACTGACAATAAGGAAATTCAGATATGTAAAAACTCTGTCAAATCATTCAAACTTCTTATCCACAAACACAAAATTTTTTTTAAAGTAATTTTTAATCTCAATTCCTAAAAATAAAACCTGTTTGTAAGAAAGTAATTTTTGCAAAACTAATTTTCTATATACCATCTAAAAATGCCCAAAATTATAATTTGTATTTTATTGTGGAGTAAAAATGTCTCACTCTTTGATCCTTGTCAATGGCATTAATTGAACTTTTAGTATGTTGGAAAATTTTAATTGTGTTTTTTATGTCTTACTTTTAAACTACTTTCTATTATCATTATATTGTCATGTGTCATAGGTATATATATACATTGGTTTTATCTTGGGCGCAGTAGTCTTGCCCATATTCTCCTTTCCTTTTTGTTAGGTTTATATTATGTTGAAAAAAGACAAACACATTTTTTTTTTTGTGAGTCTCATTACACATGAAAAAGAATTTTGGGTTTCTTTGCATATAAAAGTTCAAATATGAATCCTCTCCATTTTCAAAAGAGATTGAGGGTGTGAATTTAGAGGAGAGATTAATACAAAAATATTTTTTTTAATTGAAATGGTAGGTTCTAATTAATGAAAAATTATGGGTTCTAAAATAGAAAATTAGACTTTATCTCTCAAAAATTAAAGAAAATTGAAAAAAAAAAGAAAGAAAGAAAAGCATCTAGATATTAAAATCTTTTATATTTATCTCTTTCCAACATAATCAAAGAAAAAATTACACAAATATAACATGTAAAAAATATTGTGTGAATATGCATTCTCTATACCAATTCGTAGATTAATTCTGCGAGTCTAGGGTTTAGATCTAATACATTGAGTCTATGGCTGCCACAAAACCTCTAAGAGAGGGTTTGATGTTCAAATAAATCCAATTTACTTGTGAAAAGCTGTAAGAATGAAAACGATAGATAAAATATAAAAATAACATAATTGTACATTTTAATGAAATATATGTTCAAAAGGTATAATTTTACATTTATTTCTTCCTGTGAATTTTGCATATCCTTAGGCAATGTTTGGTTTGCAAAATTATACATTCTAAAAAATCTTAATATTTATGAAAATGTGATTCCTACAAATATAATTCTCAGAAATGTCACATTATCATGTTTGATTCAATTAAAAATATTTTTATAAATATTATAATATTATATTTTAATCAACGTGTATATTTTTAAAAATATTGATAAATTATCAAACATGTCCTCATTAAAATTTAAATGATCAATATTAGAAAGTTTACCAATCAAGGGTGATACATAATGATTAACAATGGAAGGTGGTGATAGGCGGAGGGTAGTGATTAACAGTGATAAATAATAGTTAATAGTAAAAGATAGTAATGGACGTTGGTCAATGACTGTTGATGATAGTAAATAACAGTCCATGATGGTAAATAGTGATCAATAACATGAGGTGATGGTAGATTGAAGTTATAAGACATTAATGAAATTATGGATAAAATAGTCTTTTATATTATTAAAATATTTTTATGTCATGAGAATGTAAAATACCCTCCTCTCCTATAGAAATATTGAGTTAAAAACAGTTTCAAATGAATTTTTTAAAATTTTGAAATAAATATGAGAATTTAAGATTTTTTTAAAATATTATCGAGAACGTAAAAAAGATTTTGCGAATAACAAACCAAACGCCACCTTAAAATAATTTTACAAAAAATTTGATTTCTTTGAAGATTGAATGCTTTTATCGTTAAATTATCCTTTTTTTAATTTCAAAACAAATAAATCAAATAAAAACATAAATTTCAATAAAAAATTAATTCAACAATGAAAACTCTCAATATTTAAACTTACACATTATCATATCCTTCCACAAAAGGGTATGTCTGAATTTTAATTATAAATATGAAAAGAATTGATTGTTCTTTTTACTAAAAAAAAATAATAATTTCCGGGAATGGGAAGTGTGCTGTGTGTGGGGCCAAAACAGTTAGATTTTTATTTTGTCTTCCACATGATTACATGACAGTGCCAAGATATTTCTTTTGCCTCTGCAAACACTGCCACTCTTATCCTCCAAAATTATCCGAAGTCCAATGTTTTGATCCACTTTGTTTAATCTGAGCTACTGCAACAATCTATCGAACCGTTCATCGGTGAGCTGCTCCAAACAAGACCATGGCATGTTCTCCATCCCCCTTATCTGCATTCTCCTTCGCAAACCCATCCCTTCCCAAATCTCGAACGTCACATTCTGTTCTAAACCCAAGAGCAATGGCCAAAGAGCTTTACTTCAATCACGATGGTTCAGCCACTAAGAAACTTCTGGTAATGGTTTCTAGACTCTATTTCTTCAATACCCAGAATTTGTTTTAGCCTTATTCGCAAGATTTCAGTGAGCTTGTTTGGTGGTGGTGTAGGCAGGTGTGGACATGGTGGCTGAACTGCTTGGTGTTACATTGGGTCCAAAGGGGAGAAATGTGGTGCTGCAGAACAAGTATGGCCCACCCAAGATAGTAAATGATGGAGAAACTGTTCTTAAACAGGTATTAAGTAATTTATTTAAGTGCAGCAACATTCATTGAGATAATCAATCACTTAATTCTTCTTTTTTCAAATTTTTTGGCATTTCTCATTGGAGTTTATGCTATGACAGGTTAGTAATTCTAAGGATAAGTGACAAAATTGTGAAAAATTCTCCAAGTGAATGTGCTACAATAAAGAATCTCCAATTTAATTAAAATGTATTACAATAAATAATATCCAAACTACTGTTGAAATTTTAATGATCGACATTGAGCGCTGGTGGTTTGACTTTGATTAAATTGGGTATTCTTTATTGTGGCACATTTACATACCATCATTAACCATTTATGTCTTCCTTTTTTGGCCTTGTCTTTGTATCATGGCATGCTATAAGTTCTAATGGACAGGGACAAGTGACAAAATTGTGAAATTTCATATTTTTGGAATAAGAAATTTGACATTAGGGTGCTTGTAGATCTGTTATTTGAATAGGCAATCACACTATGGTGCCAACAAAGTCATGAAAGGAAAATAAAGTCTTAATAAGTTACATGTATAATTTTCTTAACTTATTCCGTGATCAGGTCCACAGACAACATAATTTTATATTCTTCTCTCTTTTATTAACTTGTTTCAGATTGAATTGGAAGATCCATTGGAGAATGTTGGAGTTAAATTGGTTAGACAAGCTGGGGCTAAAACCAATGACCTTGCTGGTGATGGTTCAACTACATCTGTTGTTCTTGCTCATGGCCTAATCACTGAGGGGGTAAAGGTACAGACTGCAATCTATGCATCTGTATTTCTATCTACTTCAATTAGAATAAGATGATGGAATTATAGCTTATTTGGAAGGTTCAGTAAAGATTGGCATATGTAAATGAAAGCCTTGCAACCATTTCAATGACTCCAGGCCCTTAATGGTTGAGGGTGTTCTTAACTTATAGGCTCTGCTGGCTTATGCAAATTCTTTTTGTAGGTTATTGCAGCTGGAATGAATCCGATTCAAATTGCTCGGGGAATTGAAAAGACAGCTACAGCTCTTGTCTCTGAACTTAGATTGATGTCCAGAGAAGTAAGCTCGTCTATTTCTCTGCACTACTAAGGTCTTTAGAGATTTTAAATACCTGAAGGATTGAATAAGTTCAGGATCATATGATGTGTTACAAAATTTAAGTTTCTGCTGGTGTTGATTTAATTATGTTCTGAAAAATGCTACTTGCACTACTACCATTCACAACTCTTTTTATAATTGCATAAGTAACACAACCTGAATCAAATTGGCTTATTTTAAAGCATGTGGGATCAGTTTGACTCAAATTGTCTAATGTGTGCAATCATAAAAAGTTTGTGAATTGTGGCAGTGCAATTAGCACTACTCTTATAATCTGCTGGCTGCTGTTATTGCCCTTTGCTTAAAATTCTTGCCGGTCTCTACTATTAATTTGGGTGTATTTGCAGGTGGAGGATCATGAACTTACAGATGTTGCTGCAGTTAGTGCCGGGAATGATTATATTGTGGGAAACATGATATCCAATGCTATTCATCAAGTAGGCAGAAAAGGAGTAGTGACAATTGAAAAAGGGAGGTGTACTGAGAATTCTCTAGAGGTTGTTGAAGG
Organism: Saraca asoca; assembly: GCA_026873985.1. Classification (NCBI taxonomy): domain Eukaryota; kingdom Viridiplantae; phylum Streptophyta; class Magnoliopsida; order Fabales; family Fabaceae; genus Saraca; species Saraca asoca. Next base: position 41,374 of record JANHAO010000220.1, read on the forward strand.
AATGCAATTTGATCGTGGATATTTGTCCCCGTACTTTGTCACTGATCGGAAAAAGATGATAATAGAGTTTCATGACTGCAAGGTAGGATGATAATTGTATAAAATTTTGGCATATTCCTATGGAATAATTAGTAGGTTCAGAATTCTTTGGTTGCAGTTACTTCTTGTGGACAAAAAAATCACAAATCCAAAGGAGATGTTTAAAATTTTGGACAGTGCCGTGAAAGAGAAGTATCCAATTGTGATAATTGCAGAAGGCATTGAGCAGCAAGCTTTGGCTCCAGTTATTAGAAATAAACTCAAGGGTGTGCTGAAGGCAGCTGCTATTAAGGCTCCTGCCTTTGGTGAGAGGAAGAGCCACTACTTAGATGACCTTGCCATCTTGACTGGAGGTAGAAGATTAAGTACACAAATTTAGAAGCTTTAGTGCCTTTTACTTTGTACTTTTGTGACTAGGGCCTTTAGTATATTCAGAATTCATTGAGGCTTTTAATTTTATCCACAAATATGGAATCAACACCAAACTCAGATGTTCTATCAGCATCAATATGATAAATCATTGGCAAAAAAGCAATGGAAAATGATAAATGGACTTACATTTTGCATAGTTGGCTAACTCTAAACAGGCAGCCCGGTGAATAAGTGGGCTTAGTTTAAGTCAGATGGTGCTAAATTTGCAGTGAGCAATAGTTTGTGAGTAAAAATAAGTGAGTGCTAAATTACTCCAAAGCAATAGCTTCTTGGTCATGGAGTCGTGGAATCGTGTTCAAATCCCCCACCCCCAAGGCTATGGCCTCTTTATATTACCAAAAATTATGATAAATCATTAATCTTAATAGTTTCTAAAGATGGTCTTATCTACTAAACTGAAAAACCTGTTGCTTAAGAAATTTCTAAAATGTGAAACTTAGATTATGTGTATCTTTAGAGCTCCCTTGACATTATAATGATTTTAAAAAACTTTTGTCTCTTGCATCTTAGCTTTTTATATGTTTTGCAGGCACTGTGATCAGAGAAGAGATGGGGTTGACCCTAGAAAAGGCTAGCAAGAATGTACTGGGATCTGCTACTAAGGTTGTCATAACAAAGGATTCTACATTAATCGCTACTGATGGGAGCACTCGAGCTGCTGTCGATAAGAGAGTTTCTGAACTCAGGAGTCTTGTTGAGGTGCATATAGCTTTCCTTGCCAATCTATGACAATTTCTCCACCTGAAATTCACATATTTAACGAGACGCTGCTAGAAACAAATCTGCACTTGACCAGTGTTAAGTTTCTAAAGGCATATGGTACATGGTTGATTTATACTTGGATTGCCAACAGAGCTATCATATATTTTGCAGAATACTGAAGAAAAATTCCAAAAGAAGATACTGAATGAAAGAATAGCAAGATTATCAGGGGCCATTGCTATTCTTCAGGTAATACTAGTCACATTTTATTCTGCTTCTCAATGATCTAGAATTAAGAATTCTTTCCATATTTAAGATGGGGCATTTTTTTTTTGTTTTTTTGCATCTGAAATCTTAATCATAGGTAGGAGCACAAACACAAGTAGAGTCGAAGGATAAACAATTGAGAATTGAAGATGCTCTAAATGCAACCAGGGTATTCCTTGTTTCCTTGTCTCTGACATGGTGATATGCTATCGTGAGTTTAAAGCTTCTAACTTGGGACATGGCAGGCAGCAATCGAGGAAGGTGTTGTGGTTGGCGGTGGCTGTAGCCTTTTAAGGCTATCCAAGAAGGTGGATGGTATCAAAGAAATCCTGGACAATGAAGAACAGAAAGTACTTATCTGCCTCATTTTTCATGTTTAATCTTCTATGTCTATTTATTTTCACACAATTAAGTCTTCCATTATATAATTAGGTTCTTCAATTCACAGAAGCTTGGCCTTGTGTTGCTCCTTTTGTTGATTTTCAAGATATTGGAATCTTATTTTGAACTATTATTTGCAGATTGGAGCTGAGATCTTCAGAAGAGCTTTGAGCTATCCTACCAGATTGATAGCAAAAAATGCGGGTGTCAATGGCAATGTTGTCATAGATAAGGTCCTGAGCATGTTGAGGTTTTTTTTTTTTTTTTTTTCCTGCAAATAAATAGATAAATAATGAACTCAGCTGATCGCTTGAGTTTTCTTAAATCTTGCAGGTTTTATCGCATGATAATATGAATTATGGTTACAATGCTGCAAGAGACTGTTATGAAGATCTCATGCAGGCTGGAATAATGGATCCAACGAAGGTATCAGAATTTGAATGTTATGTCACAGCCCTCAAAAGATGTGTAACTACTTAATAGAGGGATATCATAAACAAATTCCCCTGTATAAACTGCTCAGTGTGATGAAGATGGAGCTTAAAATGTTCACTGCTGCCATTAAATTATTGACATGTTTGAGCCAGAAACCTAGAAACGAAGATATCTCTCTATAGTAATCATTTTGCCCTTAATCATGACGTGATTATATTTTTCACTGAAATAAAGGGAAAAATGTCAATAGGAGCAGCCGAATAAACATGTAAGCACACCTTTAGGTCAAATTCTGCATTAACAAATGCACTCAGTGGATCAATTCCTTTATCTTGAAGGCAATTGCCAATTTAATGAAGGATTTTCAAATTTGCTGCAGGTAGTGAGATGTTGTATTGAGCATGCAGCGTCTGTGGCCAAGACTTTTCTAACATCTAGTGCTGTTGTGATTGACCGTGTAGAATTTGTGCCTATTCCACGGATAAAACCCAGAATGCCCATGTCTGCATCAGGTATGTAAATCCTGTAGTGGATTTTTTTTTTCTAATTTTTCACCAATTTTAATTTCACTCCTTCAATGTTTATCCTATTATGAATGACAAATTGAATTTTGATCATTCAGGTTTAGGGCCAATTGGCTTTTAAGATGCAGGATTGTACAATTTCCTATAGGTTTCAAAATGCTGATTTCATTCATCATCCAATCATTCAGGAATCAAAATAGGAAGCACTAGATGTATAGGGCTCAAATAGCATGGTCTTCTACAAGGATGGTGGTATTCTACAAACAAGACCTACTGGTGGAAGCTACTGAAAACCAAAGTCTGGTTTTGGCTAGCTTGAGGGACTAGAACAAAGAAACAACCGTATCTCTGAAACCCAAAGGGAGTGCTTATCATGCTATTCAGAAAGGAAAAAGTTTGCTTCATAAAGTTATTGTGGAGTCCAGTTTTCACTTTGAATATTATAAATAGATCTTCACATGTTGGATAGAATGCTACAGTTCACTCAATGTAATAGGCACATTACATTTTGTGTGTAATTGTTCTTGTTAAGATAATAATAATAGAGGGTAGTGCATACCCCTATTCATAAATGTCAGTGGTCATGGCCTTGGAAAGAAAAATCTCACTGGTAAGTATCTTTAATTTTAAAAATGGTCCATTTTGGACAATGATTTTGTTTAAAAATGGTCCATTTTGGACAATGATTTTGTGGCTTCCTTAATTCTGTTTCTAGAATTTGTCCAAACTCATTAGTGATATGTGTTTCAGAAGTTGATGTTGGTATTAAAATGTTTGATGACACCGTAGGATTGTGATAATGCAGCTGAAGTATTATGTGTCAAAATTGTGCTATATATATATATATATATATATGTACACAAGGACGAGGAAAAGGTTCAAATATGGAAGTTTCAATGTATTATTTAAATTCCTCCTCGTTATACCATTTTTAGTAATTTATTTGTGTCATTTGATTGGTGCAACTACAAAAGAATTAATCTTAAGTATAATTAATTATGGATAATTGTTTTTCAAAGATTGGACTTATATGTTTAGTAACATAATTTTAGATTTGATTTTGCAGAGGATTATATTAATTTGGAAGAAAAAAATGTGATAAGAGTGAAGATTAGAACAAAGTTATTGCATGCAACCTTTAATCCAATTATGATTTTAAATCTTAATCGATTTTGAGACAACTCTAAAATTTAATCAACCATATTAAAATTGATTCTAGCTCTCTGGGTAATTTAAAAATTATACCATGTGTCTTTTTAAATCATAATATTTGATTTGATGTTAAGTATGTGTTTTTTATAATGTTTATAAGATGAAATATAATGGAATGAGAATAAAAATGAAATATAATAGAATAAAATTATTATTTTATAATAATATTTGGTATGGTTAATTTCATTTTTATATTTAGTAAAACAAAATATTAAAGGAATTGAATAAAAAATAATTGATTACAATAATACCCTTATAATAAAAAATGAAAAAAATATCTATTTAAAACAATAAAAAAGTGCAAAAATCTCTAACATTTATTTGTTTTCAATTATGTTAACTTTTTCTTTTTATAATTTTGATTCTTTTTATGTACCAATAAATTCTAATTTATTAATTTTTATTTTATATTAAATAATTTTATATAATAAATTATATTTATTTTATAAATTTAAAATTCTATTATTAAAAATATAATTATTAAAATATTTTTATAATAAAAATATTAAAAAATAAATCTTATTTATCATTTATTAGTATAAAACTAATTATAAAATATAAAATATAAAAAATTATTCCATAAATAATAAAATGTTCATTCCAATTTATATAATACTTGTTAACCAAACTTTTTATCTATCCTCTACGCCAACGCAGCTGATTAAACTTATGGGGTGTTTGGTAGGAGGAAAGTTTTTAGTTTCCCAGGAATCTTGACTTGGTAAACTTTGTTTCCCATGTTTTGTAGTCATTTTTTAAAAACATATTCCTAGGAAATTTTCATGAACCATTTTTAGCCAACTTTCCCATAGAAACATTCCCAATGGGGGTTTGGAATCTTAGTTTCCTATGATATGGGAATTTTTTTTTGTAGGAAAAAAAATAATTATACCCTTTATTAATGAGAAAAAATACATATATATCCTTCACTTTCTTTATCATCCTTTCTCACACTTTCTCTCTCATCCTTCCTCACATTTTTTCTCTCATTCTCTCTCTCACTTTTTCTCTCATCCTTCCTCACTCTCTCTCATCCTTTCTCACTCTTTCTCTCTCATCCTTCCTCACTTTATCTCATCCTTTCTCACTCTTTCTCTCTCATCCCCCTCTCTCACATTTTCTCTCTCATCCTCACTCACACGTTCTTTCTCATCCCCTCTCTCACACTCTCTCTCATCTTTCCTCACTTTCTCTCTCATCCTTCCTCACACTCTCTCTCTCATCCGCTCTCACACTTTCTCTCTCATTATCTCCCATACTTTCTCTCTCATCCCCTTTCTCACACACATACACTCTCTCTCATCCTCTCTCATACTCGCTCTCTCGTCTCCTTTCTCACACACTCACTCTCATCCTTTCCTCACTTTCATCCTCTCTCATCCCCTCTCTTACTCTCTCCATCCTCTGTCTCATTTTCTCTCTCATCATCTCTCACACTTTCTCTCTCATTCCCTTTTTCACACACTTTCTCTCATCCTTCCTCACTCTATCATCCTCTCTCACTTTTTCTCTGTCATCCTCTCTCATATTTTCTCTCTCATCCCCTCTCTCACACTTTCTCTGTCATCCCCTCTCACACTCTCTCATATACACTCTCTCATCCTTCCTCACTCTCTCATCCTCTTTCATTTTTTTCTCTCTCATCCCTCTCTCACACTTTCTCTCTCATCCCCTTTCTCACACACTCTCTCTCATCTTTCCTCACTCTTTCTCTCTCATCCCCTCTGTCATACTTTCTCTCTCATCCCCTCTCTCACTTTCTCTCTCATCCTCTCTATTTTTTAACTTAAAACAGATAGGGGTATTTTGGATAAAAATGTCAAGATTCCTAGGAAAGTTATATTAGAACCAAACATGGGGATGTCTAACATTCTCAGGAATGTTAAAGGTAAATCAAACGCATTTTTAACATTTCCAGGAAACATGATTCCCAGATATGAAAAAAAAATCAATGTACCAAACACCCCCTTAACGTAAAATGATGTGTCTCAAATGTACATAAGGAAGATCTATCGTGTCCTGTTATCACCTAGGTAGAGACACACGTATACAGACATGAAAACGGGGATACGATATTTTTAACATGCGAACATAATATTTTTAACATGTGGATATGATATTTTTAACATACGGATATAGAAAAACGTGAACACCAATACATAGACACAACTGGTATATAGAGTGTTGGTGTTTCATAAGTTATCACAATTCATCATTTTCTTTTATCATTTTTTCATCAAAATAATCACAATTTTCCAACTCAAGGAAATCGAAAATAAATGAATTGAAATAGAAGAAAAGTACAGCAGAGTGAGACGTGGTAAGCAAGCGCCTTAGACTATCCGCAGCGCGGATTGCTTAAGATTGTTGCTTAACTTAAGTAACTTAAGTTAAGCAACTGTGCCACTGTGAGAGAATGGAAAATTTACAGTTCAGCACTGTGATTGCTTATTAAGCAACCGTTGCTTAAAAAAAAAAGAAATAAAAAACTCAAACAAGATATTTTATTATTTTTAATATATCATTATTAATTAAAATTTCTTATATATTTACTTATTTTTCATTTAAAATTAAAATTAAAATGATTTTAAATATTTTAAATTAAAATAATTTTAGATATTTTAAATTGAAATAAAGA
>JANHAO010000221.1:0-47060 GCA_026873985.1 Saraca asoca
TTAAATTGAAAAATTAAAAGGGTACAAAAATTAGAGCTAAAATAAATTGAAAAGTAGAAGAGCTATCCTAAGAATTCAGTAATATAAAAGAGGAATATCAGCGAAATTTGGAATCCTTGAATTGAGAAATGATAAGGGACTAAGAAGCTTTAGTGGATGAGGTGAAATGAACAGGATGAAGTTGAAGTAGAACAATAAAAGGATATGATGTTTATTGACATAAACATTAGGAGTGATAGGAATGTTTGGGAGTGAATGTTTCCGAGCGATGCGAATGCAAAGGACATCAAGGCAACGTCTAAAACAAAAGCAGAGTAGCAGTGAATGTGATTGGCAAAGAGGGGATAGAATTTGAGATGCATGCACGCAACCAATGGATTCAAATTGTGAAAGGAAAGCAGACGTACCTAAAGCATGGTAACTTGGACAGAGAGATTAGATGAAGATTGTTGAAGTCGAGACAAAGCAATAGTGCATCTAATTGACTAATGAAATTTGAAAATAGATTGAAAGGAAAGTAAATAGGACAGTAAACCCATCTTCAAGTTCAACGGTGCTCAATCTAAAAAGAAAGTGGATAACGTGTCGCAAAGAGGTGGTCCACGACGTGGTGTGAGTGGAGGAAAGGCAACTCTAAAATTTGATAATGTGATAGGCTCTAAAACAAAGATGTGCTGGGTGATTTCTTTCATCAAATAGTATAAATCGTGACTTTAGTTATAATTAAATAAAATTGTTAATTAAGTGAATAATAAATATTAATTTTAAAATTTTTTATAAAAATTTAAATTTAATTTATTATTAATGTAAAATTTTTTAAATTATCAACAAATAGGAAAACATCATGTCATAAAAAAATCAAAAGTAACTAAGGGTACATTTGCTTGAAAGGAAAATATATTTTTTAAAAATTATTTTTGCAATTTTTTTATATTTAAAGCCAAAAGGTAACTTGATCAATAGAAAGTATATTCTCATTAATAAAAAATAAAAATATATTTAAGAGAAAATAACATTCTATTTTAATTAAAAAAAAATATTTTTTAATATAATCTTATATTATATAGCCTCATTTCTTCTCTCATTATCTTTCTCTCTACCATTCCCTCTCTACTCCGTCCCTCTATTTCTCCCTTCATCCCTTTCTCTCATCTTTTCTTTCTCTCCTTTCTCCCTTTATCCCCCTATTCCCTTATTATTTTTTCCTACTTCCTTCACTTTCTCTCTCTTATCTCTCTTTTTTCCTCTCTTTCTCATTGAATCCCTATAAATATTAATATTTAATAGTTAAATTAAAAACTGTGTTGAGAAAGTGTTTGAACCACCAAGAGAATTGACAAAGGTGGTTGTTTGAACAAAGTTGGTTGAATTATTAATAAACTTTATGATGAAAATAAAAAAAAAGAAAAATTTTACATTTTCTTTTTTTAATGTTATTTTTAATACAAAATATGTTTAGCATTTCATTTTTACTGGTAAAGATATGTTAATTCATATTGTGAAAACATTCTAATAAAAAGCATTATTAAGTGGCTTGGTCTTAAAGATGATATTTATATGTATATTGATAATTTTTAATAAAATAAAATAATTTATCTTTATGTACTAAATAAGAAAAAATATTTTTTATTATATTGTCTAAACAATATAAAATCAATTCATTTTTTAGAAATACATTTTTCTATAAAAATATTTTTCATAAGATTTTATTTTTCGTCAAAACAAATGAATTTTATAAACTTTTATCAACAATAAAAAAGTTATAATAGTTTTTTAGTGACGTGACAACGAATGTAGATGATATTACATAAAATTGATTTAAATTTATAGTGAATTGAATTTAAATTATTTATATAATTTGAGATTTTAATTTTAAATTCCTAAAGTTGATCCATTCACCTTAAAGTTGAAAATAGCTTTTTGCATTTTTCTCCATTGTTAACAAGGAAATGCCTACGCAAGGCATTGATGAAGAAGATATTGACTCTAGGTACTCATATATTATAAAATTATCTCTTATGATTAGGTTGGGAGGGATTGCCTTTTAAATTCTCTAAGCCAAACATAAATGACTTTCCTTTGATAGTTTTTTTTTTTTTTTACATAAGCTGAGACTCACGCAATTAGCCCAAATTAGCACTACCTAATGGCTAAAATAAAGAGGAAATATTTCACTTGTGACCCTCACCGTATACATCTTTTTCGGTTTTGCTTCTCTTGTTTATAAGACCATGATGCCAAGGGGACAAACAATGGCCTTCAACCCCCAAGGCATCATACTCTTTTTGAATACATGTTATTGATGAAATAATCAAAATCAGATTTAAAAAAATTGATAAAAATTAAAGCCTTAAATTGTTGAAACTGAAGTCTTAACTATAACAAGATAAAGCTGAAGTTTGAAATGAGTCTTTAAGTCTTCATTTTTGGAATGTAATAGATAAAACCTAGTGAAGATAAGGTCAATTTGTTAGGATAAATCTTAAGCCTTTATTTTTTGGATGTAGTAAATAAAGCTTAGTGAAGATAATGCTGATTTGTTATGATGAAGTTGAAAATTTTATTCTTATTTTATTAGTCTAATTTTGCCTATAAATATAGCTTATTTCAGTTTTTGTAAAGCAATTAAAAGGTGAAGAAGAGAAATAAGTTAGTAGGCTTATGAGTTAGATAGAGTGCAGTGCTTCTTTGTATATTAAATTAAAGTTATGATCAAAGAATTTTTTTTTCTTATATTTTTATCTACAAATACTCTTCTTTTTTTTTATTATTTTGGTTGTTAGTTCCAACATCTGGTATCAGAGTTAGGTTATGAAATGGCGTCAAATTTGATCAAACTATAACTTCCTACATTAAATGGCAAAAATTATGACAACTAGAGTGTCTAGTTAAAAGTATCCTTCAAATCCTAGGACTAATGGAATTCGGTGGAGATTGATTATATTGAAGTACAAAATCAAAAGGAGTTTGATGTACTAGAAAAAGATAAGCAAGATGCACTGTTGGAGGTTCAAAAGAAGGACCAAAAAGCATTATATACAAATTTTCAAAGCATTAAAGAACCAATATTTGAAAAAATATCATGAGCGAATATAGCAAAGAAAGCATGAGATATTTTGTAAAAATCCTATAAAGGTGATGATCATGTCAGACGAGTGTGGCTACAAACACTACGAGGCGATTTTGAGTCATTACACTTGAATGACTTATAAGTAATTTCAGCTTACTTTAATCAAGTTCAATTCATAGTCAATCAATTGAGAGTCAACGGTGAAGAAGTTTCAGACACCAGAGTTATAGAAAAGATTCTACAATCTTTTATTGCAAAGTTTGATTACGTTGTTACAATAATTGAAGAATCACAAGATACATCAACTATGTCAATGAAAAAGTTGATGGGTTTGTTATGCTCACATGAGCAATGGTTGAATCAAAAAGTCATAAGCTCAAGTCTCAAGCAAGCTTTACAAAGTATGGTGAATCACCAAAATCAAGAATGCCACCAAGGTGGTCTAGGTTGTGGTGGAAGAGGATGAGGACGAAGACAAGGACATGGTAGAAGAAGACAAGGTCAAGGATATGGAAGAGGTGGATATTCAAATTCCACCAACAAAGAAAAATCAAGTGATAGCAATTTTCAAAAACATTGAGAAGGTCATAGTGGAATAAGTAACAAATCTAATGTTCAATGTTTTATATGCAAAAAATATGGACATTATCGAAACGAGTGCTATACCAAGATGTTGGATGAGTCTATGAAACATGTAAATACTGCAGATGTGGAAAAGGACCTAGTGCTCGCGTGTAAATCAAATGAGCCAGATATGGAGTATACAGATACATAGTATATTGATACTAGGTGTAGTAATCACATGTGTGAAAGGAAAGTACTTTTCTCACATTTGAATGAATCTGTATGTGGAGAAGCAAATTTTGGGAATAAATCCAAAATTTCCATTATGAGTATAGGTGACATCAGTATTAAATCCAAAGACGGTACAGATGTTACTATTGTTTATGTTTATTTTGTGTCAGATCTTTATCAAAACTTATTAAGTATTGACTAACTTTCTAAAAAAAGACATGGAATTGATATTCATAATGGAATTTGCATAATGAAAAGCAAAAATGACAAGAAAATTACAATAATGTATATCACAAAGAATCACATGTTTTTTCTCACCTTGCAAACAGGAACATTAATGAATTTTTCAACAATTATGAAAAATGAAGAATGGTTGTGTCATCTTTGATGTAGTCATCTAAACTTTTGTGGGCTAAAACTATTGGCTCAGAAAAAGATGACAACAAGTTTACCATTAATTAAAGCTCTTCATCGACAGTATGTAAGGTGTCTTCTTGGGAAACAACACAGAGACTCTTTTCCAGTTGAAAAAGCTAGAACGAGCAGGTAACCTTTGGAGTTGGTGCACACAGACATCTATGGCTCAATTGAGGTGGAATCACTTGGATATAAAAGGTACATTTCAATTTTTGAGGATGATTTTGACTTGGGTCTATTTTCTTCAAGAAAAATTAGAGGCCTTTGAGAAATTTAAAGAATTTAAGATTTTTATAGAAAAATAAAGTGATTGTTATGTAAAAACCTTGAGATCTAATAAAGGAGGAGAGTTCACTTCAAATAAATTTTTAAATTTTCACAAAAGCCAAGGGATCCAATGTCGGTTGACAGCCAGTTATACACCTTAACAGAATGGCATAACTGAAAGAGAAAATAGAATAATTTTGAAATGGCCAGGAGTTTATTAAAAGCTAAAACTCTGCAAAAGTTTTTTTGGGCGGAAGCTATTGCCTTTGTTTTATTTTTATTAAACACGTGTCCCATAAAAAAATGTTCTTGGAAGAACCCTGGAAGAAGCTTGGAATGATAACAAGCCTGAAGTCTCTTTCTTGCATATATTTTGGTGTCTTGCATATCCACATATTCTGAATGAGTAAAGAAAGAAATTAGATGACAAAAGCCAAAAGTGCATTTTCATTGGCTTCAGTGAAGTGACCAAGGATTACAAATTATATAATCTTGTAACAAAAGAAGTGACTATTAGTAGAGATCTCCAGTTTATTGATAATGAAGCATGGACATAGAATTAAAGAGATGAACAACAACGTGTTATCATAGAAGATAAACCAAAGTCAATGGAAATAGAAACATCTTTACTTGATAGTTCATTCCTTAAAAGCTTTACTCTACTAGTAGTAGTTCCAGAGACATCAAAGTGTCATCAACGAGTGATGCTAGCTAGTTTGCAAGACTATATAGTTATATATAATAATGATCATGAAGCTATATTCACTGATGAAATTATTGTGAACTTTTGCCTATTTGTAGATTGTGACCCAGTTTCTTATGAAGAGGCAATAACTGATAAATGATAGATTCAAGCAATGCATGATGAGATTCATTCAATAGAGAAAAATGATACATGGGAGCTAACTACTTTACCACGTGGGAAGAAGCTTATTAGAGTCAAATAGGTGCATAAGACAAAGTACACTTGACAGTTAAATGGATCACTTCAAGACAAGACTGGTTGTACAAGGCTATAGACAGAAGTCTGGAATTAACTACTTTGAAGTATTTGCACCAGTTGCCAAAATGAATACTAGTTAGATGATTGTAGCACTTACAGCTCAAAACTGAAAGAAAATTCATCAGATGGATGTGAAATTAGCACTTCTAAATGGTTTTCTTAATAAGGAGGTTTATGTTGAGCAATCACCTGGTTATATGAAGAAAAAGACACGATAAACAAGTTTACAAATTAAAAAAGGCGTTATATAGGTTGAAACAAGCACCTTGTGTTTCGTATAGTCGTATTGATGTATACTTGCTGCAACAAGATTTTCAAAAATGTCCTCATGAGCATACCCTAGATACCAAGTCAAAACCTAATGATGATTTCATTATTATTTATATTTATATTGATGACTTGATATTTACAGGAAATCGCAAGAAGATGTTTAATGAATTTAGGAAGGTAATAATTAGTAAGTTTGAGATGACAGATATGGGATTGATGTCCTATTTTTTGGGCATTGAAGTGCAGCAAATTGATGATTGCATTTTTATTTCCCAACAAAAATATGCCAACAATATTTTGAAGCGCCTAAAAATGGAGTCATTTAGGTTTATCCGAATATTAGTTGTAGAACAATTAGAGTTGAAAAAGGAAGAAAGCAAAAAACTAATAAATCCCATATATTTCAAAGATCCTTTTTCATGGTCCTCAAAGAAACAACAAGTTGTTGTGCTTTCCACAGTGGAAGCAAAGTATATGGGTGCAACTTTTGCAGCACGTCAAGTAGTTTAGCTTTATAGGATGCTCGGTGAATTAATACATAAGCAGGTAAGTCCTACGAAAATTATGTATAATAATAAGTCAACTATTATATTGGCTAAAAATCTAGTTTTCCATGGGAGAAGCAAGCATATTGGCATCAAGTATCATTACATTCATGAGTTAGTAAAAAAATGACGAAATTGAACTAAAATTTTATAAGTCTATAAATCAAATTACAGACATTCTGATAAAATCACTGAAGGCAGATGCATTGAAAAATTAAAGATAATACTCAGTGTTATTTCAAAATCAAATTTAAGAGAGGCTATCGAAAATAATTTAAATTATATTTTGAAAAAAAATAATAAAGGTCAAAGCCTTAAATTATGAAAACTGAAGCCTCAACTATAATAAGATAAGGCTAAACTTTGAGATTAGCCTTAAGTCTTTATTTTTGAAATGCAGCAGACAAAAAGCTTAATGAAAATAAAGTTGATATATTAGAATAAGCCTTAAACATTTATTTTTGGAATGCAACAAATAAAACTTAGTGAAGATAATGCTGATGTGTTGGAATGAAGTTGAAGATTTTATTCTTATCTTATTAATCTAGTTTTACTTATAATTATACCTTGTTTCAATTTTTGTAAAGCAATTAAAAGGTGAGGAAGAGAAATAAGCTAGCAAGCATGTAAGTTAGATAAAGTGCAGTGTTTCTTTGTCTATTAAGTTAGAATTGTGATCAAAGAATTTTTCTTTTTTCATATTCTTCTCCAGAAATATTTTTTTTTTATTTTATTTTTTTGGTTTTTAGTTCCAACAATCATTATAAACTTTCTCCTCCTAAAATTTTATCTAAATTTTTTAATATATTTTAATCCTTTATAAATACAATTTTTTTTCAAGTTTATTCTCATTAAATTTTCATTTTTAATTTCATCTTTGACATATTTAATCTTGTTCAATCAAATCCTCTAATTTATTTACATCTAATTATCTTAATAAAAATAATGATGTGGAAGCTTCAAATCCTTCATGATACTTATGTGAACATTGAATGTAATTTAAAAGAGAGTAAAAGGTCATGTGGGTTGAAACATATACAAAAGAAAAAAAGAAAGACAAAATTAAAGCAAACATTGTGTATTCCTGCTTTCTATGTGGTAGGTATAGTGTATGTAGGCACCATACAAGTATTAGAAAAAAATTACATTGGATTATCAACTTCCCCGTCATTACTTTTGCTCAAAGTATCCCTACCATTTCTAAGTAGGAGAAATGGATAAAAAGATTGAATTAAATAGGAACGACAATGAGACAGGGTGGGGATAAATTAGTCTTTTCTTATCTCATGTTTTATTATTGGAGACAAAATTTGTCTTGTCCTATGTCCCATTATCAGGGACAAAATTTGCCCCATCCCCTTGCCTCATGGAATAACAAAGTTCCACAAAAACTTTTAGAGAATAATAAAAAATAAAATATACAAAAAAATGCAAATCCTGAAATTAAATATTATAAATTCATTCACTAAGTAATCTTAAACACAAATAAATAAAACTCTCAATTTATATATATTCTATGACCATTTTAAAGTCTTTATTTAAAATTAAGATGCTCTTCCATCATATAATTCTCTATAATACTTTATACATATAAAATATAATAAATTCATGAGCATATAATTTGAAAATACTCAAATATTCTTATTTAAAATTAGGGGTATTAAACGGATGGGTCAGGCCTAAATCCATATGGACCGGGCCTATCTAAACAGACCTGTGGATTATCGATCCGGTTTGGCCCATTCATGGACCAGACTGGCCCGTGGGCTAGCCCTTTTTATAAGAAAAATATAAAAAATTATGTTTTAGCCCCCAGACTTCTTACTACCTTTTACAAAAATCTACTTGAACGAAAACTTTTCAATTTAGTCCTTACGAAGTTTTCACTTTAGTCTTAGCCCATTTAAGCCCGCAGACCAGTCCGTATCCGTGCAAATTCGGTCCGTTTGGACTGTAGCCCGTCGAACTTGACCCGTTTAGTGAAAACGGGCCTAATTTTAATATGTCTAACCCACTCTAACCTGCAGGCTGAAGGCCCATTTAATACCCCTATTTAAAATGTATTATATATTATAAAACAAATATAAAATAATATTTTACAAATCTCATAGACACAATACAGCGGGAACTATAATTCTTGCTCCATCCTCAAAATTTGGAATGGGGAATACTTTTGTGTTATCTCCATCCTCACGAGACAAAAAAAAAACCTCATCATCCTAATGCCCTACAAGATAATCCCTATTAAAATCTCCAAATTCAAGGTAAATTGTCATCCTTATGATTAAATGGAATTGAATATATTGATGACAAAATTGAAAAAATATTAAATAAAGATAAATCTAAAAAAACTTTCACTTATGAAGAATTAAAATAATATTTTAGTAATGATTTTTTTGTCTTCCATTCTTCTTGTGGAATAAGAATTTTCTTTCTTACTTTATTGTACTTTATAAAAACTTCTTCTTAAAAAAAACAAAAGAGTAACTCAGTTCAAACTAAAATCTAATTAGCATGACTTACAAAACTTTTCTTAACCCGTATCTAACTCTAACTTAAAATAAAAAAAAAATTATTACTTACACCGTAATTTCATACACATTTTCTTACATTAATTACACATCAAACAATTATGAAGGAGTATCCAAGAGTCATCATGCATCTTGCTAGTAAAGCTTTCATATATGTCTAAAATTTTATGCCTACGACATGTAAAAATTTTGTTCAATCAGTTATTATTTTTGGTAAATCTTATTGTAACTTTTTTAGTAAAAATTTGAAAGCATATGTGTTAAAAACTTTAGTAATAGGTTTCATAAATTTTGTGTAAAATTTTCATGCCCTTTTCATACAAATAATTTTTTTTAAAAAAAAAAGTGAAATATTTCACATAAAAACAATTGGACATGTTGTAAAGTTTTTTTTTTTTAAATTACAATTTTGTATGTATTGAAATTTGTTTTTGTCCTTTTAAGTAATGTTTTGAAAATCAAATCAAACAACAAATCAGAAAGGTTGATAGGTTACGGTTCAATTGATTCAACCGATTAAATCGGTGATCAAATCGAATGATATTATATATGTCAAGTCCCTAAAAATTATAGTTAAAATTTTAAAGAATATTAGATCTTACCATTCTCTCATTAGAGAATTTACATACACCTTTGAGTTATATTTGGATTCAATATTAATGCAGTAAACATATTTAATATAGTAAATTTGTAAACAAATAATCTAAAATAAGAAATCTAAAATCTTGTATGCAATAGAATGATAAAAATTAAAACACAGATTTTTAAAGTGGTTCAACTTGAATTGAAATCACAATTCAAATCTACTCTATCACTTGATCTTTCTCAACCAAAAGACCTCTTCAATTAAAAAAAAAACTATTAAAATTTACTAGACTCCTGAAATGCCAGTTTATATAAAAAGCACAAGAAATTATATAGGCTTTTTGCTAACCTAAAAGAATTATAACAGGCTCTTCTAAACCTAAACAAAAAACATAAGAATTATAATAGGCTCTTGCTGACCTATACAAATTTCTAAATTCTTCAAAACCTCAAATGGAAAAATAGAAATAAAAGAATTGTAAAATACAATACCAGTGGTTTGAGATAAAATCTTAAACAATTTAAGATGAATTCAATTGACTTTTGATCTAAAAAATCTTGATTAGATCTCAAAAACTTAATGAGATAGAGAGAAATCTTGTATAGCATTTTTTTCTCAGAGGTTTTTGCTCTTAAAGAATGAAAAGAATAAGAAACACTTATTAAATATCGAAAGCAGTTGGACTTTTATAACTGTTGTAACTATTTGTAACAGAATAACTGAATTTCAGTTATTGTATCGATTATAACATTAATTTAGTATGGTTACAACTAATTAATCAGTGTAGTAATCGAAGTTTAGTCTGTTATAAGTAGAACTATAATCCATTACTGCATCAAAGTAGGCAATTTTCCCTAACCTTCGATTTGAAATAATTTTGAAAACTGTTCTTTATGGAATCAATGTGGAAAATGATGTATGAAGTGAAAAACAATTTTGTTTTCTTCAAATGACTTTTCTATCAAGTGGTTTTTCTATCTCATTTTGAAAATGTTTATTTGAATCAAAGGTCTTTTGAAATTCATTTACAAAAGATCTTAAAAAGATAAAATAATTCCTAACTCTAATGTCGATCTTCTTGAATCACAATTGTATACTTTGAAATCTGTAAAATAAATTGAAATAAGCAGTAAAGTATAATAACAAATAATAATGTAAAATATTAATTAAAATTATTTTTTAAAAATAAAATTAAGAAATATGTATGATTAGGGTAACCTAGGCTAATAATATATATATATATATATATATATATATCAATTGGAGGTCTAAATCCTTGTCTTGATATTTTGAAAAAAATTTCTTGCAAACTGATTCAACGATTCAAAGTGATTTTCTCCGGTTTGTGATGGTTTAGTTTGAGCTAACTATTAAAACAATTTTGAGGCATGAATCAGATTGAAACTATGAGCAATTCCTGATCGAGCAGTTTAGTTCGATCCAATTTTTACAGCACTATTTTTAATACTTGGTCTTCTTAAGAAAAAAATTTTAACTCTTCCCCTGAATTATGGTGTTAGAGTGCCTAATGCTAGTTGTTAAGGTAATGTCTAAGCATCTTGGCCTTGAAATGGTGGGGGTTGAATTTTTTTTTTTTGCTAATTAGTATATGTATATTTTTCAAAAAAAAAAAAAAAGAAATAGTTAATCCCATTGACTTAACCCCTTCGTAAATAAAGAAACACTTAAAACGTTTAATCCCTTTTATACATTTATTAATATTACATTTTAAATAAGAAAAAAAATACTAAAACTATAAGAAGCATTGATCTCTCTTAAAGTTTATCAAAATTACACAGACTTCCCTTCTTATTTTAAAATCTATATTTTACCCTATTTTAACAGTGTCTCATTTAAAATATTCCTTTAACATTTTGAGATTCTATTAAAATTAGGGTTTTAATACAACTTAAAATATTTAGACTAAAATGCCCATGAAGTTAGTTGTCACCACCAAAATTTTATTACCATTATTTCACTTTCTTCGTTTGCCATTCTATTCTACATTCTCATTCTCTGGTTGTCAGTGAAGCGAACTGAAGATAGTTGAAGCCATTGAAAAGAAATTAGATCTTTAATTAATAAAGGTTAGAATCCCGAACTAAACACCGAATTGATGGTTGTTGGAAAGTCCATTTTTTTTTCCCTGTCTTAAAATTTTTGAAAATGGCATTAGGTTTTCAAAACAACCTCATTAAATTTAAGTATTTTAGAGCCTTTTGCCTAATTGATTATGGTTTAATTTGGATTGGGAATCAAATTTTTTTGGAGATTTCAAAAATGGTGTTGGAGTTTGAAATTTTTCTAATTTCCAATATTTCTGTATTTGTTTGTCTTTGTTTCAAAATTGATGTTAGGACCTTTTCCCTCTTTCTTTATTTTGGTATATTTTGGAAACTATTTATGAATTTAGTTGATGACACATTTGAGGGAAGATATTCTTGTGTCAACATTGTTTGTATGTAAAGTGCAAAGACAAGCTAGAATTATTTGAAATCAATATAAAAAATGGCTTGGAGTTACCATCACAATTGAAACAGAAGGCTGCAAAATAAAAATAATAAAATAAAAAGGTTAGAGAAGGAGCTTATTTCGTAGCAAATGATGGAAAATTGGAGAAGGTTACTTCTTAGCAAATAATGGAAAATACGATCGAAACCAATCAATTTATAATCTAAGTAACTTTTGCATTTAATGGTCAAATTTGATATTTAACGGGAATGGTTTACTAACGAAAATATTAATATGGAATTAGCAGACTTAAAAATTTTAAAAAATTTATGTAAATTTTAAAATTTGGAAAAAAATCGTATAATTTCGACGAATGTTAAGAGAGATCTTTAATGAAAAAAATTATAGATTCATTTTATATAATAATTTTAGATACAAAATATGTAAGTAATTCCTTAACTGACTGTTCAAGAATTTTTTTAAGTCAAGGAAGAGTAAACCCTAATTAAGTTTTTAACTTTTTGAATCAAGTCTCTTTCTTTTTCGTCTTTTCCATCCCACCTTTTTCTTCTCCCTTAGACTCTTAATCTCGTCCTTTAATTCTTTCTTCTCTCTTGGAAAAGATCCTAGAGGACTTTAAACTTTTGAAATCAGAGTGACGCCATTATTCTATTATTATGGTTCAACAAAAGTAACTGAGTAAAAAATATAAAACTTTTTAAGTTTTTTTTATTTTTATCTCTATTTCTTTTTAAATTTTCATCTTTCAAAAATTATTATCTTCCTTTAAGTATTAGAATATTGATTCGGTAAGTATGAAAAAGTTGTAACTTTTTTTGTATAAAATTGTTGACACTTTTGAATCTTCTATCATTGTTCAACTTCATTACATTTTTTATAAACATCTCTTACTATTTTTCGAGTTAAGAAATTCTTGACATTATGTGAATCAAATCATATACGCACAAGATTAGTAGGAATAAAATGTAAAAAGGTGGTGTTACGCTCTTTTCTCTTTTAGAGTGTTATTTTATTTCTTTTTTTCATCATTAATAACGTTGTTATTTTATTTTCTCTCTCATTTATTTATTAATTAGTAAACTTCTATTGAAGCAAATAATAATAATAATATTGAAATCAAATTAAGAATGATAGAGAAATCATTATCCCAAATCTTTTAAAGTGAATAAAAAAAATATGTTGAACATTAACTTTTAATAAAAATAATGTCCATTTTCATCCTAAACATAACTTCTTTTATTTTTTTTTCATATAATTTCTGTTTAATATATTTGAGATTCTCTCTTTGTGGCTCCAAGGTTTTCTCTTTTCCACGGAAGTATGTTTGTGGTTGTAATGTAATCAAAATAAAGTTATTCTAAGGTCCCAAATTGAAAAGCGTAGCATGCACCAAGACAACAATAATACAATGATATTCTTCACTAAAGTGTGGTTTAGGGGAGGATGATCATTTGCTTTGGTTGTGTAGCCCAAATCACATCTAATTGGAAAAAAAAAATCTATGTACTATGATACCAATGATACAATGATATTCTCCATTGGTTCAACCAAATCACATCAGCTTTCATAATTAATTTTCTATAATTTACAAAGTTAACTTGGAGTTTTGGTCCCAAATGTGAGTCATTGGCATAGATGATGTAGCTCTATTTACTCCCCCATGTTTTACGCAACAATAATGAAGCTAAAATGAATAAGGTGTTGGTAGCTAAAAAGAGGAACCAGAAACCACTATACACATAGGTTTGAACTAAGAATATTGAAAGGGGATAGTCACAAAGACAATAACAAATACCGTTACATAATTAATGTTATATTTGAATGGAAGACAATAGAAGAAATAGAAGATTATATCAATCTTTCTCTTATAGAAAATAAGTATTTATAATTAATCCTTTAAAATCTTTGTTTTTTTTACTATTTATTTTTTTATGTTCTTTAAATTCAACAATTTTTTTAAGATTTTTTAAACATCTGAATCAAGAAAAAACTTAATTCTCTTTTAATCATATATTCTCCTTTTATTTTACCTTATCTTTCTTTTCCTAACGTTTAAACATATAGCACAAGGCTACCGGCAAGGTGTGATGTATAATTGATGATGATAATGTAAAGCAAAGTATATAATAAATATAATTAGACTAATAATTGTAGTTTTGTCCCCCCAAATTAATAATCCTTTGTCTCTAAAGAGATTCCCAATAACCGACCATTAGATATTTTATCTAACAAACTTTATACCTAATTAAATTTGAATAATAATGATTAGGAAAAAATAATAATAAACCTTTCTCTTTTATAAAGGAAACGATATATACAACTACATTATGCAAACCTCTAACCTAAAAAATAATTTTTTTCTTTCTTCTTTTCCATTTATTAAGGCTTTATGGCTTTGTTGTGTTTTCTTTGAAAGGCCACCATATGATTTTAATTGATTTTTTATGCTTCCCAAAAGTATGTAGTGCAAATTATAGTTTTTACCACATAAATGTTATGTTGATCTTATCTTTTGTTGTATAGATCTTGACTTCGATTTTTTTTTTTTAACCTATGGTTTCTGCTGCCTTTTTATAACAAAATGTTTTACTGTGATCACAAATTTAAGGTCTTATTTTGTACAATATATACGCATAGTTATACCATATATGTTTGATGCACCATTTTATAACACATATAACTATATATTATATATTTTTTATTTCACAGTAGAAAGTAAAATATATAATATTAAAAATATTTGAATAAAATTATTCTTATACGATGTTAATGATAGTGAAAGAAAAAATATTGATTATAAATAATAATTATCGATGATAGTAATGATTAAGAGAAAGTTGTGGCGATAAGGTGGTAATGGTGGAGGGCAAATAATGGTATTGTATAGTGATGCTAGAATTGATGTTTGGCATACGGGTGTTGGTAGTGTTGTGATAACAGTAATTGATAATAGTAATGGTGACACTACTAACTGATAATAATAAGATAGATTATAAAGATTAACAATAATCATTGTCATCGCTACATTTGCGATGGTAGCAACCGCCAACTAGGACATATTGTTGCTATAGTGGTGGGGCCCAGTATTGTATTGTTGGCAATGATGGTAACATTGACAATAATAATTATATTCGCGGATAAATGATAATAAATAGTGAAAGAATTGATAGAATAAAAATATTTTTCTTATATTTTAATGTAATTTTGTTTATTTGATCTTATTTGTCACCCTTGAGAAATATATAATTTTATACACATTTTATATATAAGAAAGAAAAATAATATAAGGCTAAACTATACAGCTTCTACATTAAATATATAATAAGACTTGATTGTATATCTTATTTCGCACCAATAGACCTTATACATAGAGCTGTTAAACAAATCGTCTGATTCATCCACAAATCAATTTGTGCGGACCTATCATAAATTAATTGGACTAGACAAGATAGATCCACAAAATTATAGACTGTCCAAATGATAAATGATAGTCTAAATCCTAAAGCTTGCGATTCATAAACTCAATGAATTTATCCGTAGACTTTTTCTTTTTTATGAAAAAAAAATTATTTTAAACTTTTTAAAAGCTTAAAATATCAATTTTAGATTCTAAAATCATACATTTATAATATTCTCAATGTTAAAAAAAATCTATAAATATTAAAAACAAATTAAAAGCATTTCAAGAAGATCCACAAAATTAAGAAGTGTATATAAACTGTTTATGTATAATCTTCAGTACTAAAACACATTATACATATTTTTATCAAATTCGAAGGGAAGATAAAAAACACAAACACAAAAGCTCCATAAGTGTATGCTGCAACAGATCCAATAGCCATTGACATACAATCATAATAGTCAGGAAGAGAGTAACGATTCAAATGAAGAAAAACCTAAACTAACGCTAAAGGTTCTTCAAGAGGTGGTCTCTGGTAGAAGTGTATCTGAGTGATTGACTGTTTTTCTTCATTGAGTGATTGCACATGTCTAAACGAGGTAACTCATGCAAACTATCCAATGGGCTATACAGCTATTCTTTAAAAATATTTTTACAAAAATATAAAATAAATATGTTTTATCAAAATTAAACAAGTTAAAAGAGAATTTTAGGTATGGTTTTATAAAAATACAATGTTCCATATGTCTTGTTCGTGAAGAACATAATTTATTTAATATTTTTAAATTTGATTATAATTTTTTTCTATTTTCAATTTTCAAATAATTTTTAATTTTTCTTTTTTATATTTTTATGTATAAATGAACTAATTTGCGAATTAGTTAGGCCCATCCTGAAACCAGACTACATATCTTAAAAATATAATCTTTTTCAGATGTAAAATCTAAACAAGTTAATGCATATAGATAAATGCGAATCCAACAAGACCAATTCATTTTCGAGTCTTTAATTTAGTCATGTCATATGATTTTAAGGTTTAGGAATGGGCGTGTACTAAAAATATGACTTCTAAAGATGATAGAGCTACTTAAACACATTCCACAAAAACTTTTCTTGAGACTAAATTGTTCAATAAAATGAATTAGTAAAAAATCACATAATTAAATTAATCCAAACACCACATAAAGCAAAAGGATTAGCACTATCAATACATTAAATTCAACTTATTAGTTATAGTGAACCAAAACTCTTATTATATATAATTAAAAAGAAAATGACAAACACAAAATTTCAATGATGAAGAAAAACGATCATATAAATTTCCTCTAAGAAAATTTATTTATGACAAAAGAATAAGACCCATATCACAATTTTTCTATTAAAAAAAAAGATCAACAAGATTTGTTGCATAGTGATAGTAATCAATTTGAATTATTAAGATTATGATTTAACTATGATTAAACATATGTAACATCAAATTTCCATGTGGAAAGAATTTGCTTTACACATCATCAATCCAAAATTGAATTCCCTAATCCTAAGAATCTGGCAAGAAAGAGTCACACCAAACCAAACTCCACTAAAAAAGATGGTTTACTTCACGTGCAGGTTGTGAAATAATAAGCACATAGGCATGTGACACCGACATGCTCTTGGTGTCTATATGTTGGGTTTTGCAGTTTTCCCACCATGCTTCTCCTTCCCTACGATCGATGTGGGGCTTTTCCAGTTACTCAAATTTCAAACCCCTCACCTATGATGGTGACACATTCAACCTAAACAATGTATTTGCACCAACCAAGTGGGTTTCTTTTGATCCTATATTCCAAACCCTAAACAGTGGTTTCTGTTTAACCAAGATAATTAGGCAAACTGATAGTGAAATGAGATTGGAATTTATAGGTGTATAATATTCTTATTATTTCAAATGTGTTGAAAAATCCTATTGAATTTTACATCACAGAATTTCTCTCACATCTTATTTATATTATGATCAATTTATATTCAAAACGAAACAATTTTAATTGAAAAAAGAAAAAAATTAAATCAATAAAATTTTTTATAAAAATAAATATAAAGAAATGCAAATAGTTATAATATAATTATGAAAAATTATAAATAATAAATAAATAATAAATATATCAGAATAAAAAATTACTATATTATATAATAATATTGATGTAAAACTATTTTCTAAAGCACTTGTACAAAAAATCTCTTGTTTCAAAAACATGATGTGCATGATACAAAAGATTGTGATGAATCAAGTGTGCAGCTTGTATTACATGATTATGTATGTGTGTGACTAAGACAAAGTTATAAATCTCCACATCTATTAATTTAAAAAAAAAAATTATCTTATTTCTTAATAAATTTTTTAAATTTAATAAAAGAGACAAGACATAAAAATTTAAGATCTATAACTACAGATCTTTCAAATATATAAAATTTACCTAATAATCTATATTTATATTTTTTTTTCTTCATAAGTAAAATAGAACTCTTTTATTATTTTTTTTTTTTGTGGTCGAGTAAATTAATAATGTCCCTTCGCAAACTTCGAGGCCAGGTGTGAGGGTTGGTGTTGAAATAAATATCCAGGTAGGATGCAACTGTAGTACGATTGATGATACTATAACATTCATGTGAACGTGACATATTAAGCATCTCCAAAATCAAATGCTGAGGACTGGGGTGGGAATATCTTGCGACAACATTAATTATCAACGTAAGGTCGCTTATCAAAGACTTATTTGCTTACTTTTGTCTTTCTGTTTCTTAATTACTGCTAATCTCATTGTTAAGAATGTGCTGTCACTTATCAATGACTTTTTTCTTTAGCTCTTATCTCTCTGTTGTGGTTAATTATGGGGTTATACTTGTTTGACAATCATAAAGGATTAATTAATAATTAATATTAGTATATAATTAACAGTTAAAGTTTTAAGTTTTTTGCATTTGTCATATTCCAGAAAAAATGTCACGATCCTTCTGGATGCAAGCTATCATTATTGTAACTCTGTTTCAATAATGCTTTCAAATGTATCATGCTTTTTTTACAAGCAATGGTGACATGCCCTGGCCAAAGCTATTGATATCATTAAAAGATGGGGTAAATTAAACTTTGCCTATCAATGGTGTGGGTCATTTTTTATATTCATCATTTATGATCTAAAAGATGAAAGTTTCAACTTATAATTTACTTTATTAGCATATATAATATTTATTTTATGTCAAATTCTTCAATTAATTTTTTTAAAAAATTAAAGTAAATCAATAGTATAAAAAATTAAGAGAATTCATATTCACGCACTTACCCTCTTTTTTTCCTTGAAATTTTTGACATTATTTTTAATTGTTTTTTACTTTTTCATATTAAAATTGGAGTATGAATATATAAAGATAAAAAAAAATGTATTAAAGAATGTTTATTTTAACGAGCAAAGTGAAAACTTACATACAATACTATGGCAATATTCAAGAGAGACGTAGAAAGGAGTTTATTTGCATGTCAGGTGCTAATTATGTAAATAAAATGATAAATTTTGATTTTAAGTAAATAACGAGGTATATTATTAATTTGTAAACTATGTGTGAATAATATAAAAATAAGTCAAAACACATGTGTGTAAACTATAGCAATTAACCCTTCAAATAATATTATTTTACTCTATTTATTTTGACGAAAAATATTTTTTATAATAATTAATTTATTTACTTATGTTTATAGTTATAAAATATTAATATAATAATAAATATTTTATTTATTTAATGTTAAATGTAGAAATTAAAGTAGAAAATAACATCTATTATTTTAAAAAAAAAATTATTTTTCTACAAAATTATAATATTATGTATTATTTTTTTAATTACAAGATATATAAATTACATAAAAAAATTTATTTGATGCAAATGAATAAGATTTTTTTTTTTTTTACCAATGGAAGTTGGTCAAAAAATATTTTTTTATTGTTTCCCTTTGAATTTTTAAGACAATGTTGCCCTTCTATTTTAAGTCATCTTTTTGCTTTTATAATTTAGGTTTTTACAAAGCCATTATTACAGGTGATGTCAAAAAAATTTTAATCAACTCCAAAAAATTATTTATATTCAGCTACTATAATATAACTCATGATTATCTATACTATTAAAACCAAAAAACAAGAGATGATAAAACAAAATTAAAATTTGATTGTGCAATATAATAGAGCATCATTTGGTTGAAGTATGAAATAACTTCTCACAAAAAATTAAATTTTTTAAGAAGTAAATTTTTTCATGAACTTTTAAAAATTATTTAACTCTCACAGAAAATTCTTCTTATTTAGAAAATGATAGGCCTAATTCGTAAAAAGTTTTCCATTTTACCAGTTATTGATTAACTAAACAACATAATTATCTACTGTTTCTTAAAAAACTGTATTTTTTACTTAACTTTCTCTCAGCCAAACAAGGTATAAGAAATATATACTCTAATTGATAAAGATACTTGAATTTCCAGAAACTGTGCTTTCCACTTAATTTTCTGTTAACAAAACAATATATAAGAAATATATATTTTAATTGACAAAGATACTTCAACATGTAATTTAGTTTTTTTTATAGTAATTTATCCTTTATTATAACCATTATTTAACTATTTAGTTCATTTACTAACAAAATCTATATCTTAATGTTGTTATAACCTTATTTAATGATACAAAAATTTATATTTTTAATATTTTAACTGATCAAATTAAATTAGGAGCCATTTTGATAAATAGATAAAAAGTTACCAAATGACTAATTGTTTTATGTTACAATAATCTATATTTAAGTCTTATTAAATATTGTGATAATTTTACTTAATTAGATTTTAAATTTTATAAAAATCTATTTAAAATTATACTATATTTTAATTACTTCCTTCAGTGTGTATTACTTAAACACCAATTTTAATTATAGATAATAATTTATTTCTTGATATTATAAATTAATGGAATTAGCATTTTTTAATTCAAATTATTTAATTGAATTATTATCAATATTATTATTATAAATATTACTTTTAAATTTTATTAGCTTTATTACTTAATTTTCCTTTCTTTTCTTTTTTTTTTAAATTCCTTTTTTTTTCCTTTGTTTTTTGTTTTTCAGAGACCCACCTCCTTCTTCTTCCTAGCCCGTGTTCCAGAAATCGCCAAACCTCCCTTCCGTCTCACCATTTTCGAGTCAACCACCAACCACTGCTATTTCTCATTTTCTTCACCCACATTCACTAAGTTTTTCCTCCGTGCTTTTCTCTTTCAAAGTTGCATTTCACCATCACTCCTCTTCATCGGCAAAAGCACCCCGTGATGAAAGTTTGTGAGTTAACTCAGTAGCACCGACAACAACTGTCGTCGAGAATAGAGCACAAGGACTTCAATTAAAAGAAGCACCGTCAAGAGACAACGATGCTAACAACGACAAAGCCTCACATCGACGATGATTTGAGGAGCCAAAACATCAAGCAAATCAGGGAATTTCATTCTCAGATTAATTGTTCCCCAACTACATCTACCATTCTTGTTGGTTTCTCCGGTTTAATTTTATCAATTTTTGTACTTTCTCATCATTTTGTTTCCGGCCATTTTTGTCCGTTGACATTCCAATTTTTGTGATAATTTTTTTTCTGTCGAATTAATTTCTTCATTTGATAATTATTTGTTTGCAAAATTTTATGGCTTTTGTTCGACATTTTCAAACAATTTTTTTCATATTATTTTTTCCTATTTTTCAATTTTTTTAGCCCTTTTGTTCGTTATTCTTGTGCGCGTTTTAAATTTTTTTTTTTCTAATTTTGTGAAGTTATTTTTCTAGGAATTTGTCAATTATTACTCGAGTTTTTTCAAGTTATTTTTCTTGCAACGGTAAATCGAAGCTCCCTGTATCCTTCATTCTCTAAGGGTGAAGTAGACTAATAAGGGCATTTTAGGTACAAATATTTTAACTTCAAATGGCTTCGGCTTCCGTTGACAGAAAGGGGTTTTGGGTATTTCCCAAATGAGAAGGGAGCGGTGGAGTGTAATTCGTCCAAACTTCAGAGGATCTGAGAGTAATTTAACCTTAAATTTTGTCTTATCATCTTCGTCGATTTGTAATTTCATGCATATACTTTCTTTTTCTTATAATTATAACACAGAGTTTTATTTAATTTTATTTGTAACTAATTCCTTATTATAATTAATTTAAAATTTTCTTTAATACAATAAATATTTATCGATTTATGTTATTATAACATAATATAAAAATAATTTAATAATATATATTTTCATTACAATGAATTCAATTCCATTGTATTTATCTAATTTTTTTAAACTATAATAATTTATTATTTTAATAAACAAAATTATTATTATTTCATGATATAATTATATAAGTTTATAAATATTAGTAATATTGTTAGATAATTACAGATCAAAATCTCTATATTAATGCATATGGAAAGATAATTTAAAATAATTAAATAAACTTTAAAGGACTAATTATAAAAAAAAATAAGAATAAAATTATAAATTAGATGAAGATTAAAAGTTTAATTTGACAGGTATACATAAATCGGTTTTTTCAGTGGTAGGTTTTGAACCCCTGCAATATCTTGTTTGGCAAGAATTTTCAGCTGCTATATATGTACAGCTCATGTTTATTCTTCCTTTATGTTTCTTTACTATTTTAACTTAATAAGTTTAATTTGTTTGTATGAGTTTTTACTTGGATATTTATTATCACCAATTTCCACTATCTCAATTTTTGGCTAATTCTTAAGACGGATGAATTCACACTCAATTCAAAAAATTTACAAAAATAAAAAATAAAAAATTCCAGACGGACTTATTTCAAATTTTGTTTTTAGAATTTGTGAAAAACAAACTTGCATATGTGTTCCTAATTAGCTAGGCATTTAGCGCTGTGTAAATTCTAATCACCTGTTTGAATGGGAAAAATGAAAAAAAAAAAAATGAAAGAGCAAGAGTTATTTTTCAAAGAAAAAAGCTAAAAATGAAAAGATAAATTTTCATTTTCTTTCCTCCCTGTGCATTTCCCTTACTTCAAACATCTTCGGGCCATTTGATTTACTAGTCTTTTTTGTGTTTTCAATTTTATGTACAATTTAAGAAAATTTAATAAAAAATTATATAATATTAAGAATAATTTTAGTTTAAGATTTTTTCAAATTATTCCTACGTGAGGAGATAGATATTCTATATATATTCTTGTGATATAAAAATAATTTAATCGTATAAAGAAATATTGTATCTATTATTTCATTAATATTTCTTTATAATTATCATTTTCAACTATCACCATTTATTGTTATTATTACCATCCATTATTATTAGTCAATTTTTTAATAATCGACTAATTTTCCAATTATTACACTTTTAAAATCTTGACAAGATTCATGAAAATACATAAATTAATTAAAAAAATAATATTGTAACATCTTAATGAATCTTATTAATTTAACATGGTAGTGTAATACTTTTAAGAATCACGCTCTCTAAAAATATATTCATAACAACACGATCTTATAAACTAAATGCATGCCATTTTATCACAGGCCGACAGTTCTCTACTTGAAATCGTGCAGCGTATCATGTCCAACACTTGGTCAACATGTCAGCCTTCCAATAAATCTGAGTCATACTTTGATAGACAATTGGAGTATTGAGGATTTTGTTTTATATAACTAAAATCCCATGCGCAGTATGTCTGCAAGCAAACATGAGCGCGTAGTAGAAACATTAGTGCATACTGAATCTCAAAGAATATGCCACACAAGAAGCTTCTAGTGTGTATCGAGAAAAGATTTTTTAAAAGTGAAGAGAAGGATAACTTTATTTCATTAATATATGCCTCATTACATTGTTTTGAGTGTGTAGGGAGAGTATCTCTAAGCTTCACACTCTGATTCCTAGCCCGAATCATAGTGCCCACATGGTTACCAAACGTGCCCCTTTTAAAGAACATTTTAAGTAAAAGTCTTATTGGTAAGAATAAACATATTTTTTTCTTAATTGAATAAGTATTTATCTCCTAGCTCATAAAGATTCTAATGCGTCATCTCATATGAACATGAAGATAAAAATGTAAGGATCGTAACCATGAACTATTCTACTCGTACTACACAAAAGATCAATACTAAAAAGACACAAATACTTTTAAAACAAGAAAAATTTACAAAAATAATCCATAAGTGTATTTGCTCCCAATATCATACCACAAAACCTTTTCTTAATGCTTGATTTTTTTTTCACCAAATTTCATCCAGAATCGAGTATGTTTGCTCGCTGAATTGGTTTACAAGGTTGACTTATGGCTTTCTCCCTCACTTCAAATGTAAATATCCTTATTAAAGTCTCAATCTGACAAAAATTACATGAAGGTTTCTTTTTTCGAGCACTAACATCTCGAATCTTCATGTTAGTCTTCAGCCTATTTCACTTGAACTTCTCTTTTGATTGCCCTAAGTGTCACTTTGAGTTAATATCTTTCAAAAAACTTTGATGAATGACACCCTCAAACTGGCATAGCCTTTAGGATCATTGTCAGTATACTACTCCTCAACTCCTTCTTAGACTTCATATTGGCTTTGTCTCCTTGAATTTGTATCATTGGCATTTGCTTCCCCTATAACTTTTAGGTAATTGCCTCCATAATTTTAGTGTCTTAAGTTGTGGTACCTCTGCAAACTTTGTATCCTCCCTCAGTGAACTCAACTTCATTGTCCCTGACACAAATTCACATGTTATTGTCTCCACAATTCTTCTGGCTCTGTTGCCTCTGCAACTTTACCTGTCCCACTACCTCTATAACATTCAGGTTATTACCTATGTAACTATGCTTTTCTCACTACCTCTGTAGCTTGCATGCATACTATCCTGCACAGCTCTCAGTTTGACTCACTACTTTTGTAGCTCTCAATTTGATTCACTGCCTCTGTAGCTCAAGTGTGTGGTACCTTTATAGCTTCTACGCTTACTTGGTATTTTAGACATTTGCTGACACATAGCCTGAGAGACGCAAGTCTCATACCTTGCTCACAAAACATGACCTACTGGCAAGTCTCATACCTTGCTTATAAGTATGCTTGTGTTAGGTTCAATTAATTTACTATACTTCCACCACGTAACTTTCATACTCAATTGAATCCTCCTAACCCTATCTGAATTGACCCCACCGTGGTAATTCGACCATCACAGTCTTTTTGGAGTTGATGCTATCTAACATCTTGGTCCTTACAAGTCCTCATAAGTTTGTATGCTCAAGTGCTATCTCTTCGAAATTGATACTAGCTCATTTCCTGTGACCCTCATAGTCATTCGCCAGTATCATTGCCCTCATAACAACTTCTACGATGATTAGTGCCCTCTCTTGGCATTTTTTGAGTGGCATCCTTCTGAAGACTCCTTCTTCGAACATATCCTCTTAATGGCTCCTTCACATCAATGGCTTTGATGGGAGTTGAGCATCGAACATCTTTCACTTGAGCTCAAATTTCACTCTACTTGTGTAAGAGCAATTGTAAATCTCATGGTCATTGCTGCAAAGTCCATCTTGCGACTATGTAGTGCTAGTTTGCTATGCCTTGAAATCATTTTTGCCATTTTGTTCAATAACTATGTAGCTTTAGCTTACTACAGGGGCATCATTGTCGCTTGTCATGTGACTATGATATACTAACTCCCTAGCATCTCTTCTCGGATCTTGTGGATTAGCATTGCAGCTCGCTCTTTGCATCCACAGATAGTACACAATGGATCTCTCCTGGATCATCTTATTCCCTTTCGAGTTTACTCATTTAAGTAAAATTCATTCCCTCTAACACGATTTTGCTCCTACCTCTTGCACCCTCTCGATCAAATCCTTAGCAACATCTTTTCGCTATTTCGTTAAGTGTCTGCTTCACTCACAAACTCCATATGCATCAACAAGCCAAATATACCCCAATCATGGCCCACCCGATTTGCTCTCTCTAGCACAATGGAGCTCTGATACCAACTGTCATGGGCTGGTAGCTCTCTAGCCGAAACCATGTGACACGTAATGCTAACTCTTGGCCAACATGTCAGCCTTCCAAGAAATTCAAAACACACTTTGATAAATAATCGAAGCTTTGAGAATTTTGTCACTTATACAACCAAAATCTCATGTGCAATATGTCTGCAAGCAAACATAAGCATATAGTCGAAGCATTAGTACATATCAAGTCTCAAATAATGTGCCACACAAGAAGTCTCTAATGTATATCGAGATGGGACTTTTTAAAAATAAGGAGAAAGACAACTTTATTTTATTAATATATGCCTCATTACATAATTTTAAGTATGTAAGGAATATCTCTAAATTTTACACTCTGATCTCTAGCTTAAATTACAGTGCCCACATAATCACCAATCGTGCCCTTCTTAAAGGCATTTCAAGCAAAAGTCCTATTAGCAAGAGTAAACTTATTTTTTCTCAATTGGCATAAGGACTTTTCTCTTAACTCCTAAGAAATCTAATGCGTGAAGATAAAAATAAAAGGGTCACAATTATGTATTTTTCTACTCGTATAGGACAAACAATCAATCCTAAAAAGGCATCAATACTCCCAAAATAAAAAAATTTTAGAAAATAATTCACAAATGCATTTATTCCCAAATTTGCACTACAAAACCTTATCTTCATGCTTATGTTTTACATCAAGTTTGATTCAAAACCGAACATATTTACCTGCTAAATTGATTCATGAGTTCAACTTGGACATGTTTAAGGATAATGATATGAAATATTTTTGTATGATATGAAAAAAGTGACAACTTAGTTATTACAAAAAAAAAAATTTAAATTCAAATTCAAAATATAAAAAGAGTAAATTTCAAAAACAACCATGTGTATTACAACGATACCAAATGTGACCACAGAAAAGCAATTGGCTAGTTACATGGTAAATGATTATCACATGAACAATTAATATTTCGCGTGAAAAGCAAAGGAAGTCCACTTTTGCAAGACGAAAATATTGTGTCCCTCCCAACCGAACAATCAACAAACGGCGTGCAAATAGGCTTTGGTGAGATTGCTTGCTTGCATTACATTGCACTGCTTCCTTTATTTGCAAATCCTTTCGCATGTGCCATTGCTTTAGCACAATATTCACCCACATCAAACATGGAACGGTGTCTTTCGATGTGCACCGCAAAAGAGAGAATATGTTGATAAACATATTATCAAGTGAGAGTAATAATCTTATATAAAAATAAGAAAAATAAATGATAATAATTAAATTTTATATTATTAATCAGAATTAAAATATAAAATCATATATTTTTAAGATGATTTTATGATCTTAAATTATATTATAATATTTATCATTAATACAATATTTATAATCACAATTTACTTTTTTCTCTCTTAAATAAGATATGAGACTATATTAAATAAAAACACTAATTTTAATTATAACAATTGATACAAAATTTAATAATTATAATTTATTTTTTCACTTTCATACAAGAGAGAGAGAGAGAGAGAGAGAGAGATGTATTCCCTTACGTCAATCTTTATAGTTCCAAGAACAATAATTCCGTTTCCTTCACGTAATTACCACTTGTAAGAATCACAATCCAATGTGCCATTTTCCAAATCTATATTGGGCATTGCAAATGGAATGGGTTTTATCCCATTTCGAAAGTATAGAAACCATTTGACTAAAAATGCCAAAAGGGATGGTCCAACCGTATATACGTTGTACGCATACTATTTGCCTCTTGGAACACTTCATCAAACGACGATTTTCCATTTTGTCGTTTTATTTATCATGTCACGTGCGAGGAATCTTTGGACGGTAAAAGGGTTTTTACACTATAGGGCTGAAAGTATGAGGTCCTCTTGCTTCGGAAATTATGTAAAGTTAATCCTGCATTTAACATTCATATATTCAATCTTTTTTAATGTTTTAAATAGAAGCAATTTGATCTAATTATTGATTTATGTGATTTTAAACTTGATAATGCATTGATGAATGCTTAGAAAATTTTACATGCCACCAGATACCTTTTTTTTTTTATAGTAGGTATTTTTTTTACTTAATTACAATTTATATTATTACAATTTTAATTTCTAAATATATAAATTGATTATAAATTAATTATATTTGACCATTTTTATATAAAATATTTTATTTTGATCTATTTAATATATAAATTAAATTTAAATTAGTAATTTTTATCAAATTAAAGACAAAAAATCCTAATTTGACACTTACATCTTCATAAAAGGCTTTAAGATGACAATCATTAGGAGGAAGATTAATGAAACTAACTTTGTTACACAAAAAACATATAAATTTTATGACTCATTTGACAAAAAAAAAAAAAAACTCTAATTTGACTATTAACAACTGATAATTGAATAATTTTTCACCTAATAGCTATCAACTTGAAGACTTATTATAACTTTGTGTTAATTAAGATTTTTGATCTCCGATTTAACTAAAGTTATTAATATGAATTACATGAGATTAATTTTTATTTTAAAAAAATAAAATAAAATATGATGAATTTGTATATTAAAAAAAATAAGATTAAAGTTAAGCTTTATTATTATTATTATTATTCCTTCGATTTTATTAGGATGACTTATTTTTTCTTTTCCTGCCATCATAAACCTGCATCTCGAAATTTATGCCACTGGACCACATCAAGAAACTAATGCAAGGGTTAAGAGAAAGGGGGACCAAGTACGAGACTAGCAGTGTTTTTAGAAAGCAAAGCATCACTTTTCAAGCAAGATTCTAATCAACTTTTACATTTATAAGATCAATAATAGACTAGCCAATTCAACACTACAAGTTCTAAATTTTGATCAATTATCTCAAAATGGTATAATTAAAATTGCAAGACTGTTTTTATTTAAATTCTATTATACATATTAAAATTAATTCTAAACAAAATTCAATAAATCCAATTACGAAAAAATAAGTAAAAAAAAAAAAAACTAGCTATAAGTAGCCATATACATATGACCTAACCAGCTAAGTAGTTATAAATCTCAAGGATTAAATTAACAACAGAAGAAGAGTTTGAAATGTGAGGTGAGGTGTACCTCAATGCAAAACTTATTTCTTCATTTTGGGGTGTAGGAAACTTTTTTTTACTGTAATCTTTTACCTATTGTCTGTACTTGTAAAAAAAAAAATTAATTAGTTTAACTACGTAAATTTACAATATTGTAATATTTTTATTTATTGTAACTTGCTATGATCACTTTTATATTTTTTATAATTATAATTTTATTGTAATATATCTGTAATCATATTTTAAATCTTTGATCTTTGTCAGGAAAAAAAATAATGAAAATCGAATGCTGGAAGTATCTTTAAAGCTATAATGAGATATTTAAGATTCTCACTGCCATCACAATAAACCCACTGAATTAAATTAATTGAATTTGATTTGAGTCAAAATGTAGAGTACAGTTCTAGTCAACAGCATCAATGAAAATTCTCTAATCTCAGGGGGGGTCCCTCCAATTCCTCATGAATACATGCACCAAACTCCTGAAATCTTCAATGAATCGTCTTTCTCTTGAGTTCCAAACAGTTTTTCTTTTGGTCGTCTTTCTTTGTTTGTTTCTTCCTGAATCAGAGTACTGTTTCAAGTGGTCCTTCCAAGAGAGCTTCTTATTACGTGTTTGGCCCCGTTGCAATGAAGGAAGCTGTTTTCGCTTTTCCAATGTGGAATGGCTTCTCATGGCATACCCATTTATGGCAATCCAACTACATATGCTTTCTTCATACACCCTTCCATTCATATAATCTGCTTTAGGCTTAATATTGCTGTTTCTGCCATATTTTGGAGGAAGAATGCAAAGATATTTATTTACTGGCCTTCTAATATCAATGATCTTAGTCAATTGTGAGTTGGGTTATTTAGTTTTGAAAATTTTGGTTAAGATTTTATGGTTCTTCATAGATACGCGTTTAAATCCTTTTCAATAGTTAATCATCTAATTTGATGGATAACCCTTATTAAAAAAATCTTTTGATATTTAATAATTAATTAAATTGATATCTTTTAAATTAATAAGATTTTGTGATTTTTTATGATTACGGATTCAAATTCTCTCAATAATCAATCATTTACTCTGATATATATTTTTTTAAATTTTTTTGATATTTAATAACTAATTAAGTTGATGTCTCTCGAATCTGATTCGGGTTAATAATAATCTTTAAATATACATTTGCTAATAGCTCCAATATATATTTCATGGACGCCCTGTCCAATAAGAATGGAGGAAGCTCCTTCTTGCCACATTTCTTGAAAAAATAATATCGTTGACGATAGATTAA
Source organism: Saraca asoca (assembly GCA_026873985.1). NCBI lineage: Eukaryota > Viridiplantae > Streptophyta > Magnoliopsida > Fabales > Fabaceae > Saraca > Saraca asoca. Next base: position 29,716 of record JANHAO010000221.1, read on the forward strand.
TACCTAACAAAATATAGCTTTGAGTTCTCATTTTGTTTAATTTAAAATATTCTTCGGATAATCTAATGCAGATGGTAGCACATCACATGCCAGCTAATTTGTTTGTTTGGTACAACAATCACGAGAGTATAGATTTGAGCGTATTTAATTATTGGTAATTATTTTTTTTAAAATGATTACACCTGAATTTATTTTATGTTTGGAAACAATTTGATAAGTGATTTTACTTGAAGAATAATTGATTTTTGAAGAACCTTTTGTGAAGAAAAAAAAATAACGTGAGCAAAAGTTACCTTATATAACTCATCACTTAATTGTAATTTTGTAGCATAATTGATTTTAAATTACCTCCAAAAGCTTGATCAAACATATTAAAAATGAAGAAAAAAAAATTATGTCTTAAAATTAATTCTGAGTCGCTTAAAATCTATACTAAATATGCAATTAAATTTAAATTCAGTGATAATCTACAGTCATTTTTTATGAAGTACTAAATGTGATATAAATAAGTCTATTTGGACCAAACAATGAAAAAAAGAAATTATATTATTATTAAAACTAATACAATTAAGTGGTAAATATTCTATTATTGCATTGAAATAAAATTTTTACATTGAAATAAATTATTAAATTATTTATTTTAAAAAAATATTAAAAAACCAAATAGTTGATCATAAATTAATGAAAAGTCGGCGAAACCTAAGGTGTAAAACAGTTACCAATCAATCATAGGCAAAGACAATTAATCATATTATATTTCAATCAAATTGAATTGAGTTATCTAATGATTACTTAGATTCGATCTTGAACACCTTTAAATTATTTTATCTTATGAAATAATTAAATTAATTTTAGAAGAAGCATGCATGAAGGGAGACCAAAGGCATAAGTCAAAGTGGAAAGGGCTTTGATATGAAAAAGCAAAGAAAACAAATTATGACATTAATGAGTAATAAGTAGAGAATGGGGGACCCAAACTACAAGCAGTCAAGCTTGCTTTTTGTGAAAAATAATCATATCTTCTACTTTGGTGGGACCTTTTTTTCTTCATTTATGACTCGGGACATGGCCATTTATTTTAGGGTTTAAATTTGATCATGTAAGTGTAAATTATTTTCATACATTAGTAAAGATTAAAAGTAATTAAATTTTTTTATCAATAATAAATGAGTTTCAACATCATGATATGACAACATATAATCTATATGATAATGTAAAGTGTATTTATTCTTGCGATAAATCAAATTTAAATAATTTATTTTATAAATTTAAATTTAATTTATTATTAATGTAAATTAATTTTATATTTTTATTTATTAACAATGTAAAAGATTTTATATTCACAATTGATGAATTTAAAGCCTTATTTTATTCTCTGCCTCTTATTTTTTTTATCTATCTTTTTTCTTTATTCTTAATAATATAACAATTCAAATTTGAATATGATATGTTGTGAAAAAAAAAGTCATTTATTTGTGCAACTCCCACCATCCTTTAATTGAATAATAATAAAATAAGTAAATAGACTTTTATTTATAAATATTTTGTGATGTAATAATAACGATAATAATAATATAACTAAAAATACATATTTGCAACTTGAATCACTCAACCCCTCAAAAGAATATTGAAAAAAAAAAGAGAAAAATGAAAGAGAAAATATTGAAAACCATATTTTGGAATACTTTTCACACCCTCGCCTCTTACATTACAAGGTGAAAAAGATCGTAAATGAAGTAAGTTGATTGTATTAATATATATATATATATATATATCTATATATATATATATTTATATTGTTGCGATAAATAACAACATTAATACATTTTTTTTTTAAAAAAAAGGAGATGAAAATAAAGATAATGATTAAAGATTAGACACCAGGGTCCATGGGTTAGCCCCATCAAAGAGTAGACAACAAGGGTTAGCCCAACAATAAAGGGAGCTTGGATTGTGTATTTGAGTTTACAGCGCAAATTTGATTCCTGGATATTGCAAAACCTATCTTTTAATTTGCTTGGAGTGGTAGATTGGTTGAGATATATACAAATTGACTCAAAACATAACCATACTAAATGAAAATTTTTAAAAGAATTTTGAAAATTAAGGGACGAAAAAGAGTCAAAGAAGACCACAAAACATGATACTTACAAATTTTACAAATTTTTATAAAAATTTATTAATTGAAAAAAATACACTATACCTATACGTGATATGATACTAATTTTATTTTATTTATCTGTGATTTAAAATATTGCAATGAGTTCACCTATGATTTATATTATTAATACTTTATCGATATGTGCTAATTTTTCATTTAAATTTAACAAATTTTGTTATATATCAGTTATATGTTCCCTAATTAATTTTAATTTAACTCTAGTTTCACCCATTGTTATCAATTTTCATTAGCCTAAATTCCAAACTCTAAAAAAAAACTTATCATTAGTTTTTATAAAAAATTTTCAATTTTAAATTTAGATAAAAGAAAAAATTAGAAAAGACGTGATAATTTAGAAGTACGTAATTAATATATGATAAAATTTATTAGATTTAGAATGAAAATTAATATAAGCGAATAAAATATTAATGATATAAATTACATGTTGACTCTTTGTGATAGTTTAAATCATCGATAAATAAATTAAAATTAAAATCATGTCACACGTGAATAAAATATATTTTTTTTATTATTTTTTTTACAAAAAATTTAACAAATTTATAAAAATTACAATTTCATCCTATAAAGTTGTATTTAATTTTTTTTATTAAAAATATAAATTTAATAAGAAAATACGAAAAAACTAAAAGCTCTCATAAAAAATTATAAAAATATGTACGGATTTTCAAGGATAATCATTACCATTTCTTACTTTGGCCATCGGTTGAAAGATAAACTAAGATAAGGTCGGAAAGCTTAGCCTGATGCCTAAAAGCATGCCATGGAGCTTTTGACTTACAAACTGATCAACCTAATTATGCGAATCTTATGTTTGATTTGGGAAGGAATAACTAGATATGAAAGGTGCTATCAAGGAATTACAAATCCAAGATATAAAGTCATTTCAAAAGATTGAGTATTGACTTGGAACAATAATAAAGTCTAAGCTTTTGAAAATGAACCCAGGGATATATATTCTGTCACAATTATAGCTCCACAAGTCTTATAATTATAAGAAGAAAATAGGAAGAAAAAGAGAAAAAAAAAATGAATTAGATTATGCTCATATTCGGATGATTCCAAGATCCATGGGCCTCATGAAGTCTAAAATAGTGTTTTTGTGTGTGCCTTTTTAAAAAGTGAGTTTATAGGATTTTCATTTAAAATAAATAAAATAGAGCCAACACTATTTTGAGTTTTTTTTTTCCAGAGTTTTAGGTTTAAATGTAAAATATTATATGTGTATTAATTGATTTATTATTTCTGCTATTATTAAAAAAAAATGGTACTAACACTTTTAATATTATATAGAAGCATCTAATGTTGTTTTTTTTTTTTTTGTTATAATCAGTTTGAGGAATAAGTGAAACTATACCAATCACATTACAAGTGATATCATTAATTATTGATATCATATAGGCCATGCATTCATTGGAATGAGCTCTTGCTTTTTAGCTCCTTTTATATTATAAAGTCAAACTTAGAAGCAAGCTATACTTTCTAGTTTCCAACGTGATTAAAGAAGATTTTGACTCAATCAATCATAAAAAGATGAGATAATGAGATTGGATGCTATCCTTAAGTTGATCTCTCTCTCTCTTTTTTTTTTTTTTTTTTCTCTATTTTGTTTTTACATTCTTGCACATCTTATTTTAAAAGTGGTCTCTATATACCTTTATTAATAATCGTCTTCTACTTATTTTAAATTTATCACCCTAAAATATCTTTTTTGTAATCTTGTTTTACCTTATAAACTCACATGCATATTTATTATTTGCCAAAAACAAAAAATATAACTTCACCCATAAAAAATAAGAATTTAAATTTGGCCCATTGTGTTATTATGAGTGTAAAAAATTTTATCCTATAATTAAATGAAAATTAATAAAAAGGTAAAAGTTTACTGATAATAATAAAGTCTTAACCGTTCATCAATAACACAACAGCATATAAATAGGTAAAAACTGAAATTCAAAAATTAAACTCTACAAATTAACATCATGATATGAATTAAACTTCAACCACAAGAAATTCTCCAACTTCTAAAAAAATTATCACCAGTTGATCATTTTAGTTGAATCCCTATTATAGCATAGAGAAGAAGAACTTGGTTCACAAATACACTGTTTACTGCAAATTGAAAAGAAAGATTTCTGATCTAAACCAATTGTAAAGCATCTTTTTGTAGGCAGGGACAATGGAGAGACAGACATATAAAAAAGGATATTGGCCCAACCAAACATGCAAAATATCTCAGCTGTAAGTTCATGTGAAGAATCAAACTCATATTTCTGTCCTCACTTTCTACTTTAATTAATTTTTGGAGGGAACATCTTTGTCTGAGACACATACACAAAGACAACCGATCCCATTTATATATGAAGAATAATACAGCTGTGGGAATATCATTTTTGAGTTGTTGCACATCAAAACCTGACCATTCAAGGGCTCCACTTGGGACAAATGTTCCTATTTAGACAGCTAATTAATGATGTTCTCAATTGAATTTGACCTTCTCAACCCTAACAGCTTCTTTCAACACCTTTTCTTTGTAAGATCTCATGTTTTCTGTCATTTGAATTTACCTATCATTTGTATTCTAACATTCTTATAACTAATGTTTTCTATCTGAGCATCCAAAGAAGTGGAAGAATTTGACATTATTTGAAGGTGCTCGATCACATGTCACCCTATATTTAATAAATTCTAATTACATGGAGCATTTAATTCTTACTTCGTTTATTAATTTCATATGATTTTAGTATTTATTTGTGTGACGTTTTTTTATTATATATTAGATCTGGTAAATTTATTTAAAATATAAAATCTTCTATAATGAATAGGACAATTTTATAAAAAAATTTATGTTCTTCAAGCACTTCGCTTGCATGAGTGGATTTTTACACCAAAGAAACAGTTCAAAAGATTTTCCAGGGAAACACAAGAAGTTCTTAACCCCATACAGTAATTGGTGCATGCTTTATTCAGTTCTTCAACACTCAGCTGACTGGAAACTTACAATCAACTCTGATTCCATTGACACCGCCGGCAAACCTGATGGCGGCCGGCCGGAACCCTGGCAACCCTACAAGGTGACAACGAAGACGCATTATGATAAAAATTGGGTCATATTCATAGCACAATTAATTGTTGATTATTTTTTTTAGAGTACCAAAAATAAATGACAGTACGTACGATTTCATAGAAGTTTTAGACAACAACACAACACAACACATTTGCACTCAGTACTGCTGACCAACCAAAATTTCCTCTCTAATACCCAGCAATTGATTTATTCTGGTTTCTTTGATATAATTAATTTAATTAATGAAGTACAAATGTTTTCTTAGGAAGCATATATAGGACACCAAATGGGGAGACCCTTCCCCAGCCTGTCTCATTGTCACAAGGTATGGGTCAGATTCCATTATTTTCAAAGCCAAATCCAATGTCTCATTTCAAGGGTGCTCCTAAGTAATATTTTCTTAAAAAAATGACAATGAAAAATTAATAAATAATAATATCATAAAGATTTATCCGACAGCTCCAATCACTGTTTGGACAAAGAAATGGCTTTTTGTTTACTTAGGGAGAAATGGCTCTTTGTTTACTTAGGGATAGTGGCAGAAAAATGATTAGTTTTTCCTCCCCACATTTGTTTTGTATTTTAAAGATTTATAGCGAAAATGATTGAATAACTTCATTTTGTTAGATCACACCCAAGAAGGGTCTTTTATTTGATGATTGATTGGTAAAATAAAGAAAATATAATTTCTTAAGAAGTTATTTATCCATCCTCTTTATAAATAAGAAGAATTTTCAGTAAAAATTTTTAATTTTTATTATTAATCAAATTCATAAAAAAATTTATTTCTTCAAAAGTTCAACTTCTCATGAGAACTTACTTTTTGTATAAACTTCTCTAATGACTTAAATATAGAATTGATTTAATTGGAAAAGTTTGAAATTGAGGAAGCCATTGATATCTGCGTAAAATGTATGAATATTTAATTATACTAATGTATAATTTTTTTAATGTGATTTTCTTCTCTCCCTTCATTGAAATATAAGTAGATATTGTATTGATGTTAAATGCATAATTTAAAAAAGTTTACACAAAAAGAAATATGTAATCAATAATCATATACAGATGATACTTCCTTATCTTTGAAAAAGCTATTTTACATCAATTTTGAAATTAATTGATGAAGTGACAAATTATTTGGAACTGATATGACATATATTTTAAATTCAATTATAAATTTTATGATAAATTTATTTAATAAATTATGTAATAATGTAGTAAAATACTTCTTGTATGTGCCAACTGATTCACCAATATTTAAAGTATATTATTCTTTTGTAATAATATAAAAAATGTCCTTGGAAGGATCAATAAAACTTTGGCTATTTCATTGCAATATGATTATTTTTGTTACGGTCACATGCAACTAGATTAATCTTATATTATATCTTCAGATTCAAAGATATATTATAAGGATAAAAAAATAATATCTTCATATTGGTCTGAAACTCAAATTTATTTTATAAGTATAAAAAATGTGTAATACACAGAGGGTATATATAATCTGGGCACTGTCAAGTTTGGGTATTGTATATATATTTTCTAGTAACTTTATGGATTTTGATAATTTGATTAGCATTAAAAAATGGATTAAAATTTGATGTTCCTAGCAGAAGTAGGAAAGAAGAATAAGAATGCTTATGCGAATATGCGATTATTAATTAGCAATTTATGGGCTTAGGCAATGGAATGGAATGGAGTGTAAGGCCCACTTGCATCACTGTTTTTTTGGGAGAAGGCCCATTTTTCGAGTTTGGACCAAAACAAAAACCCTAACATGATCCAATAATAAGTAATCACAAATTTTTATTTTTTAACCAAACGAATTTTCTCAGATCAAATTCAAACTACAGAAAGGAAAAGCTCCAAAACCTTTGTCAATTGTAACTGCACCATTAAAGATGTGGCTAAGTACTCATAGATTTAACAGCATGTAATTTGTGTCTTTAAAGTGTGTCGAAGCAGCCACGAGTTTGAATCTTATCCATCCCCTCCTCCCTCTTGGACTCTCTTGTAAACAAAACCAATGTGACAACTATTTTTTTTTTTTGTTGTTGTTAAATTACTCTGAAATTTTACTTATTTTTTAATTAGATTCTTATAATTTAAAATTTTTGAATTATCTTTATACTTATTTTTTTGTATGTAATTAAATATTCCCTGACATTTCTTTGTAAAGTACGTGCAATGCTTTGTTGACGTAGTTTCACAATTTCTTGGGTGAAGCTCCTATATTATTTTTATTTATATTTGAGTAACAAATAACTTTAAAAAAATTAAAATAATTTGCAAAGTTATTGTATTTTTTTTTTTTTTGAAGAAATGATGGAGCATATGTTTCTCACGCTAGCAACCATTAAGCTACACCAACAAAACGTTGTTGAACATATATGGATTACTAATATGATATATCTAATTAGAAAATAAAAAAGCTATAATAATGAAATTCAAAATTTTTAAACTATAGAGGCATAATTAAAAATTAAATGAAATTATAGGAAACAATATAATAATTGAATGTTAATTTTTCTTTTAAGGATACAATTTAATTCATAAAAAAATAGAATACATATATGACATTTTTCACTGGACTATAGGAGGTTTGATGTATTTTATATAAATACATTTTTTATTATAAATATTTCTACCTAAATTATTTCTTTTATATAAGGTTAATATGTTTATAATTCATAAAGTAAAAATAATTTAAAATTCATTAAATTTTACATTTACAATAATAATATTTTCATTATAAATATGTAAATTTAAATAGAAATTAAAATAATAATACATAATATTTACACATGTTCTACATTTTTTTATAATATATATTATTTGTAGGTTAAAATGTATCAAATCCTTTAAGTTTATGGGTGAAAAATAGGTAGATATAGATAAAGTACACATGATTTAGTGCTTATTTGATATAGCAATCAAAATCTTCAATATTCAATTATAGGTCAAATAATTGATTATAATATTTTATAGGGATGTTTGATTGTTCTTTTACAATATTTCAATAATCAATTATAAATTATAAGTTTGATTAAATAAAAAATTATTTTGAATAAATTTTATTTTAAATGGAATTATAAAAAGAAAAACATTTAGATTTATCTATATTATCCTTACTTATTTCTTCTTTTGTCATCATTGTCCTTACCCTAATAATAATAATAATAATAATAATAATAATAATAATAATAATAATAATAATAATAATAAAATCTTATCTTTCTCTCTCTTGCTTTATTTTCCTTTTCAATGATTTAATGTTAAAAAGTAATTTTTTATATATCATCAAACAAGAATAAATTATATATAATCAATTATCAAAATATATTACTAAATATAAAATGGATTATATATAATCAATTATTCCATTACTATACTAAATGAGTCCTTAAAGTACAAAGATGTTAGATACATGTTTTTAAACGTTATGAAGTGTTGACGATAAAATCCGGTCAATAGGTGTAAGTTCAGTGTTACTCCAAATTGCAAACTGGAGAAGTGAGTCAATGGAGAAGAAACAGAAGAGAAAGAGGAAGAACAGTAAACACCAGAAGCTTTTATCGTGGTTCGGCTAAAGCCAATCAGCCCCTACGTCTATGTTGAGTTGTATTAGCTTTTTTATGGAGATTTTCCATTTAGTTCAATGGAGATACAGTATTGAGTTATAATTCTAGTAGAGTGTCTACATGCAGTTTTTCACTATATGTTATACAGTAGTTTCCTCCCCTATTTATAGAAGAGGGGAGGGAAGAGGGGAGGGTTACAAGTGCAATTTAACAAATAATAAAATGATTATTTTCGTCGCTCTGCGCAATAAATGCTTGGTGTTTGATAATAAATGCTGGACAAATTATTGTCGGACTATTACGGGCTGATGTGTCGATTTTGGAAGCTGACTTATTGGTTAGGAAGATGTGCCTTCAGTTGATGACTAAGCTTCCATACTAGTGCTTAGCTCGTTATCATAGCGACCTGGGTCTGCATTGGATGACTTGCTGTCATGGACTGGTTTCGCTGCTGAGTTCGCCTGGGATAAGTCTGTTGAAGGGTAGTCCGGGCACTGCGTCCTACTCAACGAGCTGGTGTACTGCCCAGTGAGTTGGGCTTTTGAGTTGAACCCTTCCTGCGTCCTTGTTTTGCGGGCAGCGAGTTGGCATTCCACTAAATGACCTCAACTATCAAGTGATCTGGGCCTCGCTTCTTATTAGGCCCTTGCTAGTCTATTTCAAGTGATTTGGAAAATGCTCACAACATCAAGCCCCCCAACTCTCAGTTCGTTTTACAGACTGGGAGTTGTATTATGTTGCTAAAGTCCTTACTCGTAGTCTGTAGCATTATCAAATCTTTCACCTACAGTTCACTGTTTAGTCAAAAGCCTCTGCTTATAGCTTGCCGTGTTGTCATTTCGGGTTTCAATCTTTCTCTTTCTTTGCACGAGGCTATGCTCCCCCTATCTTGGATGTCTTCCAGCTATTGGCACAATAATTTTACCTCATTGCAGATCATCCGATTCGATACTGTGGAAAACCTTCCGGATTCTTTGGTGAAGTCGGGCTTGTCTATAAAGCATGGGAGGATCCATCCTTTTTTTATAAGGTAACCAGATAAGTGCGTTGAATGATTTCCTCATGTTTCTGAAGCTTTGGCCTTTGGCTTCATGCTTCAAGGTGTGTATGATCCCTTGGATGAGACTGCGAGGTGTGGATCATCCATTGCACATGGTTCTTGCTGGGTATTCTTCCCTAGGAACTCTGGGAATTTGTCTGTAACCTCCTTTTGGAGCTAGCAAGTTTAGCTCTCCTTTTTTTATTCTTTTGTCCTATGGCGAGCTGATCGTTCGATTTTTGGCCACTGTCAGGAGTTATAGGATAAGGGGAGAGGCTTCTGGCTTTGGATGAAGCTTGGGCAAAGGAGCTAGAATTGTCCAGTTCGCTTACGAGTCTCACCACTTGTCGCTACTCGATCCTCTCAACTGGGTTTTGTCGTCCTCTTGTCTGATAGTGTTGAGCATTTTTAGGCCTTCGGGGAGCTTGATGAAGCTGAAGGATGTTTTCTTCGCTCAGCAGGATAGGGGGAAATTTGTGCAACCTCTCTATTTGCACGCAATGCTGTTCTTACTCTTAGTTTGGACAAAGGCAGAGGTGGGGCAGCTCCTCCTGCATATTATGGCTACACACTTACTGGCATCCAGCCTCTCTTTAGTTATAGGCTCATTTTATCTTGCATTCTTAATCCTTTATGTAGTTTTACCTCGTTGAAAGAGGTAATGAAACTTTGCCTTTCGTCGTTCCTCCTGAATTTGTTATAATAGTGGCCTGGCAGGTCATAGCTAGCCTTGCTAATTCTTGCAAATCATATCCCAGTAAGAGTTAAGTAAGTGCTCATTGGGTCAATCGACTTCAATAAATGTTAATAGAGCTAAAATGAAGGGATTTTAGTTAATAAGTTTTGATAAAAAGATATGTGTCGTATTGTATGACCAATCAATCATATCATTTTGTTCCAATTGGTAATGAAATTGGTATTAGTATGCCTTTTGTTGTCCATGAGTCTGGGCACCGGGGTGCTTGAGTGTTTTTGCTGGCACGATATGAGGCGTCTACACGAGTCGCATGGGCACATCTTAGCTCGCATAAGAGTTTGGTGCTTAAGCACTTCTTGGATGTGAGATCTTGTCTGGTTGTATAAAACACCTCGGTCCACACAAGAGTTTGGTACTAATGGCACTTCTTAGACGTGGATCAAGTTTTGCCTGCGTAAGAGTTTGGTGCTAAAGGCATTTCTTGGATGCGACTCGTGTAAAAGTTTGGTACATGGCTAGCACTTCTTGGACACGAGATTTAAGTCACTTGTGTAAGAGTTTGGTACTTGAGGCACTTCTTGGACGCGACTTTTGCAAGGGTTTAGTGCATGGCTTACACTCCTTGGATGCGAGATTTAAGTCACCTGCGCAAGAGTTAAGTGTCAAGGCACTTCTTAGACGTGGCTTGCACAAAGGTTTGATGCATGGCTAGCACTCCTTGGATGCAAGATTTAAGTCACCCACACAAAGAGTTTGGTATTCGAGGCACTTCTTGGATGTGACTCTCGTAAGAGTTTGGTGCATGGCTAGTACTCCTTGGACGTAAGATTTAAGTCACCCGTGTAAAAGTTTGGTGCTCGAGGCACTTCTTGGATACATCTCACACAAGGGTTTGGTGCATGGCTAGCACTCCTTGGACACGAGATTTAAGTCACCCGTGTAAGAGTTTGGTGCCTGAGGAACTTCTTGGACACAACTTGCACAAGGGTTTGGTGCATGGCTAGCATTCCTTGGATGTGAGATTCAAGTTCTCCTAGCACAAGAGTTTGGTGCCTAAGGCACTTCTTAGATGCCAGGTCTTGGAGTCAGAGGTCATGGCCCGTTGCCTGCGAACTACAGCTTCATAAGTCATTTGGCACTATTCCATTAACTCTATAGGTGACTTTTCAATTTTCGTAGCTAGGCTGTCATGATTACTCCTGCCTTAGGTGTGTGTGCATGTTACTGTTGTCAGCTAGCTACTGTTGTTTGCTAAATGATTAGATTGTGGGTAGTTGATAGATTCCCAGATCTAACGGTGATGCTGTATGCTTTATGAGCTGAAAGGGCTTCTCTCTTCCTTCTCATTTATCATTTGAAACTTGAAGTTCCAAAGCTCCTTCTGTATGTTTCCTTTGCTAATTACTGCAATCATATTCCATCCTCCAGTGCCGTCGACATCATTTCAGTTCCTGCCTATCAGAAAAGCATTCTTATGCGTAGTCTCGATCCTTTTGCTTTACTTAGCTATGGTAAGTCTTCCTTCACTTCACCATTTTTGGATTTCCTTACTTTGTAATTTATAAGGCATGTTTGTCTGCTAATGTTTGAGAAATGAGGGTGCTAGATGAGATTGATTATTTACGAATTTCTTTTCTATCTGGTTCGGTTCATTTGGTTGGTTTCATTAGCAGACTTTAGGTTTTTTTATCACCGTTTCAAGTCTAGTGTTTACCATTCGGATCCTGTGATATGATCGTTTGGGATTTTGCCTGCTATAGCTTAAGTTGTGAGTGAGTGGTTCGGGGTATTTATGACTTATTGCACAGGAAGTTGTTAGTCTCAGCTTTTTATTAGGGTCTACTCATAGCAACCTGATCGGTCCCCTTTTTTCTTTTTTTGTGTAAATGGGCACAAGTCATGGATGCCACCATCTTCAAATTGGAGATGATGAACCTGATTCACCGAGCCAAAGCACTGGGCCAGTGTGACATAGCCTCAAAATGACTTCGAGGAGTGACGAGGTCGCTAGGGACTTTGTTGGGGGTCGCACGGCTTGTCGCATAGGAAGTTATTAGTCTCAGCTTTTTGGTAGGGTCCACTCATAGTAACCTGATCGGTCCTCTTATTTCTTTTTTGTGCAAATAGGTGTAGGTCATGGATGCCACGATCATCAAACTGGAGATGATGAACTTAGTTCATCGAGCCAGGGCGCTGGGCCAGTGCGACATAGCCGCAAAGTGACTTCGAGGAGTGATGAGGTCGCTAGGTACTTTGTCGCTCATCCAGATCCTTTTGGGGACCGCAAGGCTATTATAGATCCATAACCTTCAGATCACTATGTGTTTAGCAGGCATGTTTTGTCAGTCCATTACCATGACCTTCAGGCCACAGTCCGATCATATTGAATCGCCAGGGGATGTAATCTCATGACACCCTCTCTGATGACTATACAGCCTACTCGCCTATAGGGTTTATTGCTATTAGTTTCTTGTACCTCATTGCGGGGCTTAGGTTTCCAGTACACCCTTTCATTATCAATTTTCTAAATAAAATGAGACTCGGTCCGACCCAGCTCACCCTAAACTCTTACACCCATCTCATCTCTTTAGCACTGATTTATTTAGGCAATGGTCTCCTTTCGTCGTTAGCTAAGGTTCTATGCTACTTGTTTAGCCTTAGGTGTGTGAGCACATCAGACGGGCTTTACTATCTCATAGCTCGACCAATGACACATAATAAGATCTTGCCATGAGGAGATGCTAAGGGGAAATCCAATGTATGACACTATAAGACTTGTTGGTTTTACATCTTGTGTCCATTCTTGCATGATCTCAAAAACTTCAGATTTGTTGTTACTCCTGGTAAGCAAGCTTAGAGTCACGAGCTTAACAATTTATCCTCATCGGCCTCTGATTCTAACTTATTTTATCTTGCAAATGGGACTGGTAGGAAACCAACTCTGTGAGCTGAAGAGCTAGAGGTTTTGGATCGATTCTCTGCCTCAGATGACCTCGAGAACGATTTTCATTTCGACGAGGACCTCCTTTGCTTTCATAAGCTCGCTCTAGCCAAAGGCATTGAAGTTACCAGAGAGATAGGCATCCATCTGGCGGTCCCAAGTGCTCTAGCTAATTTTACAGATTATGATAGGATAATGGAGCTCATCCTCAGGCGGCCACCATTCGATGACGAGGAAGTCTCTCCTGACCTCGAAGTGATTGTAGCCCCCAATACTAAAGGCCAACCTTTAGCTTTAGAAATAGCACCTTTGCAAGGACCTATTCCTACCCCTCAGCCTAAGGTAGAGGCTGTAGCTGAAGTCATCACCCCTCTCGAACCCTATGCCAAAAGATGAAGGGTAGAGAAGGAGAAAAAGAAAGCCGCTTCTCGTAAGCGAGCTACTTTAAGAGTTAAGGTTTTGGAACTTCCTGACAAGCCTATCTCCAAGATGAGGGAGTATATTGAGGCTCTTATTGACAACATCGACACAATTTTGGGGTTCTGCAACAGGATCCAAGTGTTGAAGGTCGAGGAGTTTACCCTTAAAAGGCTGGTAGGCTACACAGCTCGTCATAACTTGGTGGTAAGTGAAGTCTTGTCGCTTTGATTCTCTATGCTTATTCCGTAATCTTACTTGATTTTGGCCTTGCAGGGTTTGCTGTCGATGATGAAAATAGATAAAGCACTCTAAGGCCAAGACAAGGAGAATGAGGGTCTTAGGAGCAAGCTGGCTACTACCTCTGCCAAGGTGTTAGACTTGAAAGAGAAGATCAAGAATGTCGAGGCTGCTTTATCTCAGGTAGAGGCAGATCACGAGGTTATCGTAGTGAATCTTAGCCTAACCACCAATGACTTGGCCAAGGTGAAGATTGACTTGGAATTACTCACTCACCAAGCCAGGTACACAGTCAAATTGGCTGAGACTGTAGAATAGTGAGCTGGATTTGTGGAGCAGTGGGCCAAAACAGCAGAGTAGCAAGCTGAAGTTGCTGAAAAGGAGTTGGAGGCAACTATAAGGGAGGTCGCTCTAGCAAAAGAAGAGGTTGCCAAGGTTAGAGCGGAGACCATTTCATTAGTGAAGAGGGTTTCTGGAAACCAAGACTTGTGATGCCTTCTTTTATACACTATAGGAGCAACACCCCAAGTTGGATTTCTCCTTTTTTGGCCCGCAAGCCATTGAAGCTGTTGAACGCTATAAGAAGAAAGCAGCCCGGGCTGATTCTTCCAGGAAGGAGGTGAACTTTGGTGTTGAAGCTTCTTCCGTTGGAGGCACCACTCAAAAAGAAGGCGATTCTCAGGTCGTAGAACCTACTAGTGTCTCTGTAGTGGATGTTCCCGATGTTCCTCCCTTTGATCCCCAGCCACAAGAGGGTCTAGCTCCTGATGCTCCTTAAGCTAAGAGCCTTGTAATTTTGTTTTCCTTTTTGGATTTTGAAATGTAATCTTTAAACTCTACATGAACTTATCTCGTTAAGGATTGAATGAACTTGTTTCTCTTTAGTTTATATACTTCAGTATATGAGATGACATGTTTTGGTGTGATAATGAAAAGTCTAATAGACCACTTTAACAAACACATAATACATTACTTCTCACATGGAACTTTATTGAAGCTTTTATTTTGTGCATAAAAAATTCAAAGAATTACATGAATATTGTGCTTACTAATTTTTACAAACAATGGCGGAGCTTTATTGGTAATATCGATGAAGATATTTAATGTTCCAAGCTTGGGGAAATTTTATCCCTTGCATATCCACCAAATGATAAGCCCCATTACTAATTACTCTTTTGATGAGGTATGGGCCTTCCCAATTCGATCCCAAGGTCCCTTCACTAGCTTTACATGCTCTCAGGAGGACAAGGTGCAAAACAAGATTGCTAGGCTTGTAACTTTGAGCTCGTATTCTTCGATTGTAGTGCCTCACTACGCGCTGTTGGTAGGTCGCAATCCTGAGGCAAGCTTTCTCCCTCATTTCTTCTATAAGATCCAGATTCGTGGTGAACAATTGGTTGTTATCTTTTGGATTGAAGGTGGCTTTTTGTTGAGACACTACTTCGAGTTCTGCGGGAATCATTGCTTCACACCTGTATACTATTGAGAAGGGGGTTTCTCTTGTGGTTTTGTATACTGTGGTTCTATAAGCCCACAACACCTTTGGTAGTTCATCCACCCACGCCCTCTTTTTGGCTTCTAATTTAGCCTTCAAGATTCACCTGATAATCTTGTTAACGGCTTCAACTTGCCCATTGGCCTGTGGATGATCCATGGTTGAGAAGCTTTTCATGATGTTGAGGTCATTGTAGAACTAGATAAACTACTCGTTAGTGAACTGGGTCCCATTGTCGATCACAATCTGCTGAGAGACTCCAAATCTGCAAATAATGTTATTCCACATAAATTTTTTGATCTTTACAAAGGAGATCTTAACAAGCTCTTTTACCTCTGCACACTTGGTGAAATAGTCCACAGCCACTATTGCGTGCTTGTAGTTGCCACAAGTTGTAGGTAGAGGTCTAATTAGGTCCATGCCCCAGATCGTGAAGGGTCATGGACTAACCATTTGTCATTAGTAGGCTAGTGGAGCTTGCGGGACCTTCGTAAACCTTTGACACTTATCATATCTTCTGACGAGGTCAATAGTGTCCTACTTCATTATAGGTTAGTAGAACCCCTGTCAGAGCTTTTTGAGCCAAAGATAGCCCTTCGGCGTGGTTTCTACAATGTCCCACGTGGATTTCCTCCAGGATAGTATCGCAGTCACTACCGTCAATGCATCTCAAGAGCGGGGTCGAGAAACCTCTTTTATACAACATGTCATTATAGATGTAGTACCTAGTAGCCCGAGCTCATAGTCATCACACCTCAAGCTTATCCTCCGAAAGCTTGCTGTCTTGTAAATAATCTAGGATCAGGTTTATCCAAGACCTTGATGCCTTGGCAATTGTCATTATAACATCATTTTGCTCAACACTTAGGAATGAAAGGGTTTCAACTAGGAGTGCCCCCAAGAAGTCAACATCTTCTATTGTAGTCAAGCAAGCTAAAGCATCAGGATATGCATTTTGAGCTTACGGTATCTGGTTAACTTCGTACTGCTGAAAAGAATTTAACAATTCTTGGACTTTTTGGAGATATTTGGTCATCCTTGACCCCCAGGTTTGATACTAACCCTTCATGAGGTAGACTATGAGCTACGAGTCACTAAAAATCCTTAGTCTTTCAGCTTGTACCTCTTTGGCTAGTCGTAGCTCGGCCAGTAGTGCTTCATATTCAGCCTCATTATTAGTAGCTTGGGAATCAAACCTCAAAGTGCTAAGGATTTTGTATTCCTTTGGGCTAATAATGAGCACCCTTACTCCAGCCCTTTGATTGCTTGATAACCCATCCACGTATAGCTCCTATCATGGGATCTCTGAAGTTTCTGCTTCTTCTTGCATGGGCCCCGTGAATTCTATAATAAAGTCGACTAGAGCCTGCCTCTTGACCGCTGGTTTAGGCTTATACTCAATGTCAAACTGGGCAAGCTCAATCGCCTATTTGAGCAACCGACCTGAAGCGTTTATGTTTTGTAAGACTTGTTTGAGTAGAAACTGGGTGAGAATCTTTATGCTGTGGGCTTGAAAATAGGGTAGCAACTGCCTTAACGTGATGACTAGGTAGTAGGTGAGCCTTTCCATTAGAGAGTGCCTCATCTCAGCGTCCAGCAGTTGCTTGCTGATGTAGCTGCAAAGTACTGCACGTTTTAAAAATAACCGCAAGCGCACGGCGTAGTTGTAACACAGAACCGGCGAGTACG
>JANHAO010000222.1:0-46825 GCA_026873985.1 Saraca asoca
ACAAGGCAGTTGATGACTTTTACACATCTGCAATGCTACCGCAAGTTTCAGTATTTTTGAACATATCAAGATCTCCTTGGGAAGAATGGGTTGAGAAATTGGATTTGAACACAAGAATACCGAATGATCAATTAGATGAAGTGAGGAAGGCTTGGACGTTATGGAAGGAAAAATCTGAAAGTCCATCCGGTGTTCGTCCATCATAAATGAAAGGGCATGTTGCTGTTCTTGTATCTGCATCAATTTGTTAAGAATATAGTTACTTAATATGCATTCAAAGCTATTATGAAAGAAAAGAAAAGAACAACTCCAAAGATTCTACAATGAGTACCATTTATTGCTATATGATTCAATTGTTGGGAAAATAGAGAACCTTTGGCACTAGTCAGACATTTATGTACTAGCGTTCAATGTTCATGATGCAGCCTGAAAATTTGCGTGTTTTATGGGTTTAGATGAGTTGGATAATAAGAAGATAAAATGTGTAATAGGTGTGGAATAAAAGGGCAGTGGGAGGAGTCCACCTCCTTAATCGGAACATGAAAACTCAAAATTTTGTTCCTAGAGAATTCATAAAGTATTTTTGAAAGATACATTGAAATTATATTTGTAAACTCAGATAAAATTGCATAGGAAATTCTTATTTATAGATCTGCAAATGATTCTTGAACTAATTAAACACTTTTTTGATTAAATAAATAATTATTTTACCACCTCTCAACTACTTTTGAATACACATAGTTTTAAAGATGAAATTATTAATTTTTTTCAAGACTCTCTAATTAAGTATTCAACTACTATCTATATTTAAAACACTTAATTCATAAATAAAAATCTAAAATTATTATTCTTTATCAATTCCCCCATGGAAGAACTCATCTCCAACAAGTGAAAGGCTTGGTATGTCTTATAGAGTTTAGGCTATTCTATCGAAAATCAGTAGCGGTGATCCAAGTACTTTTTGAAATTGGTTTCTCTTTCCATTTGACAAGAAATTTCTTATAACTCTCTTTCCTTGTAAGGATGGTTTGTTCATCCCAAACGTCCTCAATGTCCTCACTTGTCTTTGACACCATAGGAAGCCTAGGAGTAGAAAATTCTTCCTCTATTTCCTAATAAGTTCCATAACATGGGTTTGAGATCTTCCACATTAAATATAAGATTGATGCTAAGCTCTTTTGGTAGCTCTAATAAATAAGCATTGCTACCCAGTCGTTTCAACACCTTGTATGGCCCTCACTTTCCATGAATGGAGCTTTTGGTATACTCCTTTTGGGAAACATTCAAGTCTTAGTCTTATCATAACTTAGTCCCCTTCTCGAAATTCAATGTTTCTTTTGCACAGATTTGCATTATATTTGTATTGTTGGTTGCTTATTGCAATCTTTTTTTGAATTTTGTCATGAAGATTGTGAATGTGCCTTGCAAACTCTTCAGCCTCTTAGCTAGTTTAGGATTCAATAGGTAAAGGCACAAGATCAATAGGTTGCCTTGGCTTCAACCTTGTCATTATCTCAAATGGGGAATGGCTTGTACTTTTATTGATAGAGCTATTATAGACAAATTTTGCTATAAGCAAGATCAGATCCCATGATTGGACATTGTCTGTTACTAAGCACCTTAACAAATCACCCAAACTTCTGTTGACAACTTCTATTTATCCATCAGTTTATGGATGGTAGGCACTAGAAAACTTGAGCTTTGTTCCCATAAGTCTCCATAGAGTCTTCCAAAAGTAAGATACAAACTTAACATCACGATCGGAAACAATGGTCTTTAGAAGGCTATGTAGCCTTACCACTTTGAGAAAGAAGAGCTAGCAATTTTAGATGCATCCGTTGTCTTGTTACAAGGAATGCAATGGATAATTTTAGAAAACCTATCCACTACTACAAAGATTGAGTCAGAACCTCTTGGTGTCTTTGGAAGTCCTAGAACAAAGTCCATGGATAAGTCCTCCCAAGGTGCATTAAGGACTAGAAGTGGTGTATACATACTAGAATTTTGCTTCTTTCCTTTTGAAATTTGACAAATATGACATTGGTGTATAATCTTTTCAACATTAAGCCTTAGTCATGGCCAATAGAAGTGATCTTCTACCAAATTAGTAGTCTTGTCTCTTCCAAAATGCCTGACACGTCCTCCCAAATATAATTCTCAAACAAAAAAATCATGAATTGAGGTGTTTGTCAAGCACAATGGATTTTCATAGAAAAGATAACCATCCTTTAAGTTGAAATCAGGGTACGGACTAACCTGGTTGACTTGTAAATCTATATAGATTGGCCTAAAGTATTCATCACTTGAATATTCATTCTTTAATTCTTTAAACCAAATGACTTTCATTTAGCATGCTTAGAATTCAAATGTCTTTGAGAATTGAGGTACTTTAAAGCCTCAAGATTTGAGTAAAGAACAAACTCTTTATAGGAAAGATAACACTTCCAATTCTTGGCTACCTAGAAAACAGTATAAAATTCAAGGTCATAAGTAGAGTACCCTTTTTTCACTTCATTTAATTTCTCATTGTAGGAAGCAACAGGATGCTTCTTGAGTGAGAACTACACCAATGTCTACATGGGATGCATCACAAGATAGCTCAAATACTTTGCCAAAATCTAGAAATCTAAGAACTACTGCTTTGGCCATCAACCTCTTAACTTCTTTAAAAGCTTTACCTACTGCATGTGACCAAATAAAGCTCCCTTTCTTAATACATTTAGTTATTGGTGCCATAATTGAGCTCTATTAGCCTTTGTTACCCTAACTACATATTTCTTGGTTTTGATGTTGAAAAACAATTTTAATCAAATCATTCACATTACTATTTGACATTATATTTCTCTATTTACTTTAATTTGTTTTATAAGTTTCAAAATACATATGATTCAAATGATCAACATTAGAATTAGGAATTATTTTATTTTTATAGGATCTTTTGTAAGTGAATTCAAAAGAAGCTTGATTCAAACAAATATTTTCAAAATGAGGTAGAAACAAAGCCACTTGAAGAAAGTACATATTTTATAAAAACTATTTTACATATTACGAATTGATTTATCAATCGATTCATGTTTAAAAAATCTATATGAATGATTCATCAATTGATTCATGAAGAATAGTTTTGAAAAAAAATTTGAACCAAAAGTTGGGATTTTTATTTGAATCGATTCAAGAATTGATTCACAAATCGTAAATTAGTTTTTCTATTACAAACAGTTATAGCAATTATGAAAGTCCTAACTACCTTCAGTTTTCATAACTTTTACATGATTTTTTTTCTACTTCAAGTGTGAAATCTCAGAGAAAAAAGCTTAACTAGATTTCTCTACCTCATAAGATTTCTAGATCAAATTAAGTGATTTTGAATCAAACATCTATTGAAATTCATCTTAGCTATTTGAGAATTGTTTCTCGAATCTTTTTCTAGTATTGTATTTCTACTTTACCCACATCTTTTGTTATCTTTCATTTTCTTTTAAATTTCTAGGTTGATAAAAATCTTACATAGGTTAGCAAGAGCCTGTATAATTTCTTGTGTTTGTTTTTAAGTTTAGAAGAGCCTGATTTAAATTCTTCTAGGTTAGCAAGATTCCTATAATTCTTATGTGTAAACTAGCATTTCAAGAGCCCGATTAAATCTTGATAGTTTTCTTAATAAAGTGGTCTTCCAGTTGAGAAATGATCAAGTGGAGTAGACTTGAATAGTAGTTTCAATTCAAGTTGAACCATTCTAAAAACTCTGTCCATTGAATCTTTATTTTCTTGCTTTTAAATTTACATTCTTGCTACATAATCGTTAAAATCTATAATCTGCACATTCACTAATAAATCTTCTATAACTCTTCTTAATACAAAGCAATTTAACAAAATCAAAGAGTTTATAATAATAATCAGAGGAGTATACAAATTCCCCTAAAAGAATAAGAGTAAGATCCAATTTCTATAGTTTATCTTTTAATACAGGACCTATCATTGGTGTCAGAGCTTTGGCTCTTGATACTCCTTTTCTTTAATAGGAATATGGATCATAATCTGACTATGTTTTCAAATTGTCCATCTTTAAACAATTCACCTCTTTTTGGCTTTGAAAATTTTGCTTTTTGGAAATATAAAATTAAAATTTTTATTGACTCTTTAGATGAGAACATGCTAGAAATTTAAGAATAAGCTATGAATATCCTAAGATATTTGCAGATGGAATTCTAGAGCCAAAATCTAAATTGCTATGAACTGATGAAGAAGAAAGAAAACATTTTCTTGCCTCCAAGTTAAAATGGATTATTGTTAGTACACTATCTGCTAATGAGTTTCCAAGAATTTTAGAATGCAAAATAGCAATAGAGATTCTAGATACCCTTAAGACTTCTTACAAATGTAGAATTGAAGCTAATTGCAAAAAGGAAGAACAACATTGTCTTAGGGCCAAGCATAATGAAAATGCACAGATTCTGCAACATCCTTCATTCTTCTATAGTTCCTATGTTAGTGATTCCAATAGTGATTCTAGCAATCAAATAGATGATGATGATTTGATGACCTATATGAAAAGATTTATAAAGCTTGGACTAAAGCCAACAAGGAAATAAAGAAATTAAAGAGTTGAATGAAAGATTGATAAAAAAGATTGAGCAAATTAAAAAAGAAAATGCTAACTTGAATGTATTAATTGAAAGATTAGTTAGTGAGACCAAAGCATGTGAGCATTATGAGTCCTATAAGGTAGAAATAGAAAAATTGAATAAGATGTTACAAGGTTTTGCTGAAAGCAATGAAAAACTAAATAACATGTTGGAAAATCATAAAAATCTTCAAAATAAGGCTGGCTTAGGATATAAACAGCAGCAGGATAAGAAATTCAAGAGATGGAGTCCTACCTATATCACCTGCTATTACTATAATCATAAAGGCTATCATATCAGAGATTGTCCATTTAGAAATGGAACATACTTGTTAAAACCAAATGAAAAACTAATGTGGTTGCCAAAATTATCTACTGTTAAGAAAGTTTCTATTGAGTCTGGACCCAAAACTTATTGGTTACTAGCTAAGTAAACTTAATTTTAGTTTTATAGGTCTATGTGAGAGAAAAGAAAGCAACTCATGATGTAAGACAAAAGTTGCACTCACTATAAGACAGACACTGTTGATTTCCCTAAAATTTTAGTAAACTGTCATTTCCTTTTTTATTATATTTAATTTATATATTGCAATTACTAACTTAAGCGTCGGAGATGTTGCGAAGTTTGTTTTGCAGGTATATAGAGAGAATTTGAGATTTCAAGTAATTTCATATGCTAACTGGATGATTAAATATCAAGAAAACTTTTAGGAAAACAAAAACTTAGAAAAATTGAACTCAGGATCCCCTTAATCAATTTAGTAATTGATTCGCATTTATCCAGGTTATTCATGAGTTTTTGAATTGATTCTGTAATCGATTCACTTCTTGAATTATAAACACTAAAAATCAATTCTGTAATCAATTCACTCAATTTTCTAAACTTTTGAGAAGACTCAAATTTTCAAATTTTTCTAAAAACCTTGGATGAATCATGTTGACGGTGAAATTTGGTTATGCCAAATCCCAGTTAACTGAAATCAATTCTTGAATCCCAAACTGCTTATTGATTGAATGAAATGAGAGAAGAGGAAGGTGGAGAGGAAGAATAGTAATGGTAAAGGGTGTTTTTAACGTGATTCGGCTAAAATCAGGCAAAATTAGTCTCTATGTCCACGATAGCTTTTATTGCTTCTCATAAAAATTCTACAGAGTTATAGTATCAAAGCCAAGCTTAGCTTACAATGATCTTCCTCATTTTATTTATAAAGGATGAGAGGCTTTTACAAGTTGTAAATATATTACATCAAGTATTAAATGTACAAGACAATCTATTGCCCTGTAAATCAGCTTCTGCAGGTTGCTTTGTACGGGTGGTCCTTGGTAGGCTAACCTTGTGGGTTGATGTGTGTTTATCAGGTGCTCGACCTTGGCGAGCTTCCTCATTAGGCAATATGTTTCATCTCACGAGCCAAAATCCCTGGCCTAAGGTCACTACTGATCTTTCATCAGCAAAGATGAGCTCGCATTTGGTGAAACGAGCTTGCATGAAGCAGATCATTGATCATGCAAGCTGAGACTAATATTTCGTCCTCGGCCTCTCAGTGAGTTAGCATTCTTTTATCTGGACTTTGTCTCTAATCAGGACTTTGCCAGCCCATTTCATGATATCAGAAAATACCTATATTATCATCCCTCAACTCTCAGTTCACTTTGCAGATTGGGAGTTGTAATTTTGCTAGTAAAGTTTTGTAGTTTGTAATGCAATCAAAGTCTTTGCGTTTAGTTTGCCATGTCATTTCAAGCTTTCAATCCTTCATTTCATCTGCTTTAGGCCATACTTCCTTCTGAGCATGCTTCGTAGTCGTTAGCATGGCAGCTTCATTTTCTTTGGACCATTCGATCAAGAGTAGCCAGATATCTTGTGGGTTCTTTGGCAAACCTAGGCTAATTTAAATAAAACTTAGGGAGTTCCTCTTGCTTTTCCATGGAATGCCTTGATGGGTGCTTTAGCTAAGCCCCCTATATTTTTGGTAGTTTGGTTTCTTGATAAGGTATGCATGGCCTACTATATATTGGTAGATCTTTCATAAATCTTGGATTACTTCCTCATAGTTATGCCATGAGATTCAGCTTTCCCAGCTGTGCCTTTTACATCTTATAATTCTCAATACTGGGGGCGTGAGCTAAGAAGGAGCATTTAGCTAAGGAAGACGACAAGAAGAAGATTGAGGATTTGGCATGCTTATTGGTCCTCCAGTCGGTGGGAGTTCGCCTCCCACAAGCTAGCCTTCTTTTCATACTCTGAAAGCCTTTGGTTTGTTGACTTGTATTTTGACTCCTTTGATGTAAATTTACCTTGTTGAGTAAGTCTTTTTAATGTATGAGCTTTCTTTGTATTCCTTGAATGTATACTCTATATATCACAAATGGTAATGTAAATCCTTGTGAATCATAGATGAATAAAACATTTAGATAACCAATCAGTCATACTCTCAATCAATAACAAATCTTGGCACTTGAGTGCCTCAACTGGTAATAAATAATATCTAGGAAATTACATGTGAGTTGCAAGCATTTGACTATATGAGAGCTGTGAACATCAGGTCGCATAAGAGCTACGATCATCAGGTCACATGAGAGCTGCAAGCATCAAGTCGTATGAGAGCTATGAGCATTAAGTTGTATGAGAGTCGCGAGCATTAGGTCACATGAAAGCTATGAGCATTAGGTTACATGAGAGCCACGTTTTACAGGTCATGCCACAGTAATCTTGTTGCTCAGTTTCATAGCAATCTTGTTGCTCAACAAAACAACAATCTTGTTGATAAGTGAGATAACAATCTTGTTGCTTAGTCCTACAGCAATCTCATTGCTCAGGCAGGTAATCGAGCTTATTTTAACGCCTCTGCTCCTCAATGAGCTCAAGGCTCTTTGCTAGAATTGAGTTTATTTTAGCACCTTCATGCCTCAACTGACCAGCTGGCAATGATATTGATTCTAACATTGAGAACATAGAATAACTTTCTTCTCGAATAAAATAGCATTTTGCTATAAGTCATTAAATAGATAAACTAGAATCTCATTCATTAACTTCCGAACAACATTACAATATTAAAATGTTGTTCTAATTAAAGGCCTTTGCTCTTGGTCAGCAATTTGTTGGGGCTGCTAAGGTTGCTACTCGGAAGGTCGAACCACGTATTCTTACAGGCAACCTCTTTTGATGAGATCTTGTATAGCATCCTTTAGTGCCCAACATTCTAAGGTGCTATACCTGACTTTATTATGATAGGCACAAAATCTGCTCATGTCCCTAAACTTGCTGGGGGCCCTTAGGGGTTTTTGCTTCCCAAAGTCTTCCCTATGCCTCTCTGTGGCAAAAATCCTATCTTAGGTGTCAGACAAGACATAATAGCTTTCATGCCAACCGATATGTCGAGGTCATTAAGGCTTTGCCTTCTTTATGAGCTGGGGACTAGAGTCAGCCCTCTGACTATCCTTGTCATTGCAATCATTATTCCTCTTCTTAACATTGTTGGCTTAATTGGAGTTTCCTCGGCCAAAGGTTTATTTCTATCTAATCTGCTTGGTAGCACGCTTGTAAAATTCAACGAGATCTTGTACTAGGACTTGTATAGGCTTTTATACAGCTTTCCATCTTTGTAGAGTCTCACTAAGATTGTTGTTAAGATGTTTTCTTCTGAGGGGTTCTCTACAAACCTGACTATGTAATCCTTCATGGCGAGGTGGCAGGGGGTGTGAGCTGCCTTTTCAATGCCCAATACTGACTGGTGAATTTCCTCTGACACTCTTCCCAATTGTTGAAGTTGCGAGTTAGGAGGTTTCTGAACCATGCTCAAGGTATGCCTCCTAATGTGATTAGGAAGATGTAGCATTTGACCAGAGGATCAGTTGTTTGAAGATCCATTTGGACATTGAATGCATCCAGATGGTTGCATGGGTCACTATTCCTGTCATATAGCGGAATCACGAGGACTTTGAGCTTCTAAGGGATGGCTGCATCTCAATTTCTATAGAGAATGGCAAACTCTCCTCATTATGAGCTTGCTCACTTTGAGCTTGGGGGTGCTACTAATCTTTAGTCAGTAAGGACAAGCTCACCTTTGGTGAAGCAAGCTCATGCAGAGCAGATCATTGATCATACGAGCTGGCACTTACATTCCATCCTCAGCCTCTTAGTAACCTAGCACTCTTTTATCTAGACTTTGTCTCCAATCGGGACTTGGTCAACCCATTTCGTAATACTAGAAAATACCCATAACAAATCGATTCCCTAATTGATTCATAAAATATCCACTCATACACTAATTGATTTAGTAATCGATTCCTCTATGAATTTCATTGAGTAAATTTAAAAACCTGAATTGATTCATTAGTAAATTTTTGCTCTATGAATCAATTCACAAATTGATTTAAGGCATGATATTATATATATCCAAATTGAAGTTGAACTCATTTTACAGTAACTCTCTTAACCTCTCAGTCAAAATCCTCTCAACCTCTCCCTCTCAAATCCCTCAAAATCTTGATTTTCAATCCCTTTTTCACCAAAATGTTTACACAAAAACATTAGAAATATCGTTTCTAAACTTTTTAACTAATTGATTTCATGAGAAACAGCCTAAATTGAAAAGCCCCAAATCAAACCCTAAGAAACCCTAAGTGCCTAAACTTCAATCTATCAACAATCATTTCACAAATGGCAAAATGGATCAAACTTATAGCAAAGCGCAAGGACAAATCACCAATGAAGGCTACCTAACCAACAGATGAAGAATCACTCTTCTAATCCTCCAATGAGTATGCTGCCTATCTCTTTAGAAAAATAGAAAATTTGAACCATTAAAATGTTTTAATGATCAATTACTAAAAATAACCCATTTGCCTGAATTGTTAGCAAAGTATAAGCTAGAAAAATTTTCAACCTTCAAAGGAACATGCTATCCTAGATTAGTGAAAATGTTCTGTGTCAATCTTGCTAATGTTGATAGAAAATTATCTTGTTATATGATGCATAAACATGTGGTCATTGATTCTAAACTATTTGCTAATGAATTTGGTATGGATAACATAATGCCAAAGCTTACTACAGGATCCTTCCTTGATCATAGTAAGGAACTAGTTGTTAGAATGCTATTTCCCTACTCCACCCTAAAAGATGGTAGTGGGAAATTGTTAATAACTGGCTTATCTCCTAAAAATAGGATCCTACATTATGCCTTGTGCAAAATAATTTTGCCAAGGATCACCAATTTTACTTAAATTGTGGAAGATGACTTATTTTTAATGTGGATTATCAAAAATCGAATCGATTTTAATTTTTCATATTTCATTTTGAAATGCATGGGTAAATGTTCCAATAGAACAGACATCGGTTATCTTCTATATGGCATGATCCTTACACCCTTATTTATGAAAGTCAAAATAAAACTTCTTGATGAAATTTTGTTTGTACCACCAAATGCAACCACAATGATTACTGCATCACATTTACACAAGATAGGTTTTAAAGAAAATGAACAAGGGAAATGGACCAAAGAAAGATCTAGACCTACTCAACTATCTGGAGAAATTTTAGGCTCAACTAGAATTTTTACTAAAGCTAAAGCCAGATTAATTAAATTGATAGAAAGAATAAATAGGCACATGATTGATCAAACAAATAAAATTTCTGATGCTTAAGAAATGTGGTTTGACCTTATGGAAGAAAGGATGTCAATTTAGAAGAAGAAAGCTACAAAAGAGACAACGAGATTAACTAAAGGCTCAAATCACTTGAGGATCAAATTCAAGAGAACAGACTAAGACTACAACAACAAGATAAAGATGCAAAGTTTCAGAAGATATATTCACCTCCTGCAAAGTATTTGTACTTGTGCTTGTTTTATTATCTGATATTTTTATTCCTTAGTCCCATTTTCCCCTGTCTTGTTCTTATTATTGTTATTATATTTTTTAGAATATCTTTTAATATTGTGATGCAATCTGACTTTGTTAATATTTTTTGGATATTATCATTTCATGGATATTGTATTTAGATTTTATGTTGATATTTTGGATATTTATGGATGATGTATATTTTAGAAATTTTCTTTATTTGTGATTGCTGAAATTTGTACAGGTTTTTGCTCAATATTACATCCTCATTATGGATATTACGTTTGATTTAAATTTTATTCTCATATTTTGATTCAAATTGATATATGTTTTTAATTTTGAAAGTTAACATATAAATATTATATTTTGGTATATATTTTTGTTATTATTACTTTTTGATGTGCTAAAAAAGGGGAGAAATATGGAATTTTCAAAAATCCCTTAAATTTTAAATGTTATTTTCAAACTAAAATTATTTTTTATGAGATATTATTTTCAATTCAAAAGGGGGACAAAATTAAAAATTAAGAAAAATTAGAAATTGATAAATTTGATAAATTTCAAAATTTTTTAACAAAATTTACTATTTTGATTTTACTTTGAAACTAATCTAAAATTGTCTGTCACTATAAAAAAAAAAAAGGAAATTGTTAACCTAGGTTATCCTACCTACATATTTCTTGGTTTCAATATTGAAAAATAATTTTAATCAAATCATTCACATTACTATTTCACATTATATTTCTCTATTTACTTTAATTTGTTTTACAGGTTTCAAAGTACATATGATTTAAAAGATTAACATTAGAATTAGGAATTATTTTATTTTTATAGGATCTTTTGTAAATGAATTCAAAAGAAGTTTGATTCAAACAAATATTTTCAAAATAAAGTAGAAACAAAACCACTTGAAGAAAGTGCAAATTTTATAAAAACTATTTTACACATTGCAAATTGATTTATCAATCGATTCATGTTTAAAAAATCTATATGAATCGATTCATCAATTGATTCATGAAAAACAGTTTTGAAAAGTTTTTTTAACTGAAAGTTGGGATTTTTATCTAAATTGATTCACAAAATGTAAGTTAGTTTTTCTATTACAAACTGTTACAACAGTTATAAAAGTCCCATCTACTTTCAGTTTTCATAAATTTTACATGATTTTCTTTCTCCTTCAAGTGCGAAAATCTTAGAGAAAAGAGCTTAACCAGATTTTTCTACCTCACAAGATTTCTAGATCAAATTAAGTAATTTTGAATGAAACATCTATTGAAATTCATCTTAGCTGTTTGAGAATTATTTCTTAAATCTTTCTCTGGTATTGTATTTCTACTTTACCTTATTCTTTTCTTATCTTTCATTTTCTTTTAAGGTTTCTAGGTTGATACAAATTTTGTATAGGTTAACAAGAGCCTATATAATTTCTTGTGTTTGTTTTTAGTCTTAGAAGAGCCTAATTTAAATTCTTCTAGGCTAGCAAGATTCTTGTAATTCTTGTGTATAAACTAGCATTTCAAGAGCCCGATTAAATCTTGATAGTTTTCTTAATAAAGTGGTCTTTCAATTAAGGAGTGATCTAGTGGAGTAGATTTGTATTGCGATTTCAATTCAAGTTGAACCACTTTAGAAACTTTGTCCATTGAATCTTTATTTTCCTACTTTTAAATTTACATTCTTACTACATAATTGTTAAAATCTATAATCTACACATTCACTAATAAATCTTCTGTAACTCTTCTTAATGCAAAGCAATTCCTTACAAAATCAAAGAGTTTATAATAATAATAATCAAAGGAGTATACAAATTCTCCTAAAGGAATAAGGGCAAGATCCAATTTCCATAGTTTACCTTTTAATACGAGACCTATCAAGTTGAAAATATGAATAAAATGCTTATAGAAACTAGCCAACCCATGGAAACTTCTAACTTCACTTATGTTGGCTGGTGTAGGTTAGTCGAGTATAGCTTTCACCTTTTTTGGATCAGCTGCAACACCCTTAGAAAAGACAATAAAACCCAAGAAGTTTACTTGGTCACTTAAGAACTCACACTTTTTCAAACTGATGTAGAGCTTTTCTACCCTTAGAGTCTCTAAAACTCGTCTTAGGTGAGACCTATGTTCTTCTTAGCTGTGGCTATAAATAAGTATATCATCAAAACAAACAGCAACAAGTTTTGAAATATATAGCTACAAAACATGATTCATTACCCCCATAAAGGTGCTTGGAGCATTAAGGAGTCTAAATGGCATCACCAACCATTCATGGAGCCCATCCTTTGTCTTAAATGTTGTCTTCCACTCATCTTACGGTCGAATTTTGATTTGATGATAGCCACTCCAAAGGTCAATTTTGGAGAATACCTTTGCTGTTGCCATTAAGTCAAGCATGTCATCAAGTCTCGATATAGGAAACCAATACTTGATGATTATCTTATTAATTGCTTAACTATCTCTAACTGCCATCTTTTTTTGGTGTTAATAATGCTGGAACAATGCATAGGTTGAGGCTTTCACAAATAAAACCTTTAGATAGAAGGCCTTGTACCTACCTTTGAAGCTTATCATGTTCAGTTGGGCTCATTCTATAGGCTAGTATATTTGAAAGTGATGCTGTAAGTATAAGGTCAATAGCATGCTGAATATGTCTCATAAGAGGTGCCTTTTTGGCAATTCATCTAGAATAAGATCTTGAAAATCTACTAGTATCTTCTATAAGTTAGCTTCTAGTTGTTAGGATTGGAGCACTTCTTGATTCTACCTCACAACCAAAGCATAAACAATATTGCCTTCGTTCTTGCTTTCCTCTTCAAACCCTTTTAATGATAGCATGTTAAAAGCCTTTGCTACCAGTTGCCTTGCTAGGGAATCATCACTCTTCATGGGCAGCAACTTATCTTCTTTCCATTATAAGTCAAAGTATAGGTATTAGTTTGTCCATCATGCAATACCTTCCTATTACACTGCCACAGATGCCTTAACAAAACGTGTGCAACCTTCATTGGAATAACATCAGACCAAAGTGTCTCTTTATAATGATCACCAATTGAGAATGTCAGTAAACTTTATTTAGTTACTGAAAGGGAAGTGTCATTGATCCAAGCAACCTTGTAAGGTTCTAGATGCTTTTGACATTTTAGCTTCACATTTTTCACAAGAGCTTGTGAAACTATATTAGTACAACTTCCACCATCAATAATTAGCTTAACCACGTGATCTTTACACTTAACATTAGTATGAAAGATGTTGGTTCTTGGCCACTTGTCCTCTATAAAGTCTTTAGGGGCTACAAGAATGTGTTGCATTACTATTATCACTTGTTCCACTCCTTCAACTTCTTCTACGTCATCTTCTTGCTCCAATGGTGTTTGTCCTTCTTCCTCTTGCTGATCAACTTCTTCTCCTTCCAAAAGGTTCAGATTTTTTGTTGGGCACATGGAAGCAAAATGACTCTTTAAAGCACTCAATTTCTCAACTTTGTTTGCTAGACCCTTTTGCTAGTTTCTGTTTAAAATCATAATCTCTTCTCATTAACTTCATAGCATTTGGTTGGTTCTTTGTCTATTACATGGTTGAAGTTTCCCTCTTCATTGAAAACTCCCCTAGTTAAAAGCCAAAACCCTAGCAGATGGATGCCTTAATTGCTTCTTAATTCGGATAACCATTTGGTAAAGTTCAACAATACTAAAGAAGTGAGCTATAGTCATTTCTTGCTGAATCTCTAAATGTAGCCCAATCTTGTATCATACAAGAAATTGTCAATCCCCTTTTTCAATGTAACAATGAACAACCAGATTGTTGAACTTTTCTTTATACTCATCAACTATCATGGGCCCTTGTCTCAAACTTAGTAAGTCTTTATACATTGATTCTTCAAAATCAAGAGGAAGATATTTCTCTTGCAGCTTTAATTTTATTTCCTCCCAGTAGACAATAAGAGGCTGGCCAAATCTATTTATACACTCTTTAATGCTGCTCCACCACACTCTTGCTTGTCCTTTCAGCTTTATCTTTGCAAAACATACTTTTCTATCTTCAGTCATCTCATAACAATCAAAATAATCTTCCAAAGCTGCCACCCAGTTAGTGAAGGCTTGGGGATCTAGTTTTCCAACAGAATTAGGGACATCAATTCTGACTCTTTTGGTGATATCATCATGAAATAAAGCCGAAAGCATAATTTTTGTTCATTGGTGGTGGTTTTAGGCCCTTCTTCTTAGTCTACCATCATTACTTCCAACATCTTGATTGTCATTTGGTTGTTCTTGGTTGCCTTCATTTTCATTGCCTCTCTTCTCTTGATTGATTGTTGTTACTTCCCTTCAGGTTTCTAAACTAGCAATTTTGGTAGTCATATTATGAATTTCTTTTGCAATATTCAACAGCAAATCATCTATCTCACAATCTAATAGTCTGCCACAGAATTCTCTCCCACTTCTTATTGCCATTGTGATGATTAACAACCCACAAGAAACAACGTTGCTCTAGTACCAAAACTAATGCAACCTGAAAATTTACATGTTTTGTGGGCTTGGATGAGTAGGATAGTAAGGAGATAGGATGTGTAATAGGTGTGAAATAAAAAGGAAGAGGGAGGAGTCCACCTTCTTGAACAAAACCTGAAAACTTAGAATTTTGTTCCCAAAAAAATCAAAAAGTATTTCCAAAAGATGAACTAGAATTATATTTTTAAACTCCGATAAAATTACATATGAAATTCCTATTTATACGTCCCTAAATAATTCTTGAACTGACTAGACACTTTCTATACTGAAAAAATGATTGTTTGACCACCTCCAAACCACTTTTGACTACATATAGTCCTAAAGATAAAATTACTTTTTTTCAAGACTCTTTAATTAAGTATTCAACTACTACCTACATCTAAAGCACTTAATTGACAAATAAAAATATAAAATTATTACTCTTCATCAATTCAGTCCCCTTAACGCAATCAAATTGTAAAATTTTGTTGGTTTAGTACTATTATTGTGAAGGATCTTGGTTAGAAAGATGGGTTTTAATTGGTATAAATGGCTCGTGGTCGTGGAGATGCTTCTTTCAAGAATTCATCATCCGGAGCTGGATATGACAATATTAGCAGCTGACAGGATTTCATTTTGCTAGTTAACTTGAGCTCCAGTTTCCTAAGGAGGATGAATGTTCTTTATGTATGGGGTTAGTGATGGGAAAGCTCCTCACTTGTTACAGTTGATTCCATATTTAGGATAGATACTGCATGGGGTTTCTTCTGGCCTTCTGCTTTATATATACTGGCTAGTATCTAACCTTGTGTGATGAGCAGCTTTGCTGTTTCACCTCTTAAAATGTCCGAAATTAAACCTTTATGATTTTCATGGTTTCTGCCATTCTGGACTCCTGTCAGTTACAAACCCCTGAAAATGATATTTTGATTTTTTTAAGAGAGAACAGGATTCTGAGTTCTTGTTATTGTCTATTTACTATTCTATCACATTGACAATGTCAACCAGGTTCTGACAGGAATTCCTATTCCCATTAATTTAGACTGGAATCAAAATTCCAAACTGCCAGATTTCAGAGGACAGAAGCCAGGTGAGAATGATAATTTTGGAGAATATGTTGCTTGCATTACCACCATTTATAATTTCTTTGACACTTACATGGTATGCTTCCTACCTTGTTTTGACAATATCAATTGTATTAACTTTATTTTGTAAAATAGGTGCTAAAGTTTATAATTTCCATATATATTGCAATTAATTATGTTTATTTAATTCTAAATTGGTCTTCTTTTTTTTTTTTTTTTTACTTTTCTTTCTATGACATGTAATGACCAATAAAAAAAGATATTAAAGAACATCTTTAAATTTGCCCTTTATAAAAGATACTGAAAGAGCATAATAGCAGGAAAAAAATTCAATAGAGTAATTAAATATTTTGAAAAGAAAATCGTAAAATAAGTGGAGCCTGCTTTTTGGTATTAATAAGCCGAGTCACAAATTCACAATGCAGGGAGCGCGAGTGTGATAAATATTTGGATTGAATCCGATTCATTACTTGTGAATCTGACCAATATTCAGTGGTCCCAATTGATATTCAAGCTGACTTATTTTCTTACATGAAGGGCCTCATTGTTTTTCCAATGAGATTAAAAAGGCCTTGTGAAAGTCTCTTAAAAGGCTTCGTTCTTTCTTCCGACGGCGAACCTAATAAATTTATAGAATGGGAATGATATGTACGGACGTACGAAATTTAACTTTTTTATTTTTGAAAATAAATGCAAACTGCCTTTTTCAATTTGGGTGGTTGGATTTTTCCTCCATTAATTTTAAAAATTTAAAAATCAAAATTTTAAATTATACAAAATATGAAACTAACATTCATCATTCACGTAGCCAATCATTTTATTTGTGAAATTCTACTTGTAATAAATCTCCTAATTGACATGTAACATGATATTGTAACAAATAAACAAAATCCTTTTTTTATACCATTGTAGGAATAAAACTTTGTTGGGCCAATTTTTAACAGTTTAATAATATTTTTGGTTCCTCTTTAAAATAAAATTTTATTTTAATCTCTCTAAAATTAAAATAAAATCAATTTTAATTCAAAATCTAACTTCCGTCCAAATGGAAATGGAGATGAATAATAACATTTGACTTAATTAAATTTTTATCCCCTTAAAATATAAATTGATCAAATTTAATCCCTTTAAAATAAAATTTTTATTTTCATTCTCTAATTAAGTAATAATAATTTATTTATTATCTCATTAAATATTTATTTAATTATAAGAATATAAAATTTAGCAAGAGATTTTAACAATAAAAAGTAAAGTCTCTATGCAATATAAAAATTTAAATTAAAAAGCATATATTAGATATAAAGACAATGATTATTAAAATTTAATTTTTGATTTCTAATTATTAAGTTTCAAAAACTTATAAGTAAATTAATAATGATAAATAAATAGTCAAATCTTAATAAGAAATTAAAATTTATATTAGAAACTCATAATAGATATAATAATAAAAAATTACATTTATTATAGTTTCTATTACACAATCTATATTTTTATAGAAAAATTATATCTATTATAATTTTCTAATATAAATTTTAATTTTTTATTGAGATTTTACTATTTATTTATCATTAATTTTTTTTGTATGAGTTTTTGAAAGTTGATAGACTGAAATCGAAAAATCAAATCTTTAAAAATCAAGTCCCTTGTCATTGTCTTTATGTCTACTATATATTTTTTAATTTAAATTTTTATTTTTTTATTGAGACTATACTTTTTATTATTAAAATATTTAGTCTCTTTTATTAAATCATATTTTCTTATAATTAAATAAATATTTCATGAAATAATAAACAAATTATTATTATTTAGATTTAGGGGATAAAAATAGAATTTTGATTTTAAGGGAGACCCAATACGATCACTTTATATTTTAAAAGGATAAAAAATATAATTAAGTAAAATATTACTATTCATTTTTATTTTTATTTCGACAAAAATTATATTTTGAACTAAAATTGATTTAATTTTGATTTTAAGATATCAAAATAAAACTTTATTTTTAGGAAAATCATATGCAACTGATTTATACTACAAATGATCAAAATATAATTAAGCCTTTTAAATAGCCTTGGGACAATCAAGTTAGTTTATCTCTAAGTTTAAACTCTTGAACGTGTGGAGTGTTTGTAAAAAAAAATTAGATATATTGAGTTCAACCAAAAATTTTAGATTTAAATCCTCTTATTTTTCTTTTATGATAAGAAGTGGCGGATACAAAACTATTAAGCCCCAACTTTTTCTATCAAATCTCTTGAAGATCTAATTCAAACTATGGCCCAAAATGACCTATAGTTCTAACAAGAATTGAAAGCTGACATCTTGGAGCTTTAGTAAGAATTGAGAGCTATCAATTTGCAATTCCAACAAGAAACACAATGTGAAGAAGAAGTGGAGACCAAAAATCAAGAAGTACAAGTTTCCACTAACTCAAGCTATAAGCAAAAAGAAAAAGAAGATTTAGAAGAGAGCAACCTTCAACTTGAAGTTGCTAATGCTATTCTGCCTCCCTTGCTCAGTACATTAGTTGATTCTAAGGGGGAAGAACAAAAGAAGATAAGTGTGAGGGAAGGTATGTCTATTGTTATTCAAAGAAAATTTCTCCACAATTCCAAGGACCCAGAAATCTATATTTTGGAAAGACTTTTCCTCAAATCAACTAAGACAACAATTGATATTCATGATGGCACACATAGCATGGAATGGGATGGAGTGACATTAACTTTTAATATATTTTAACTATGAAATACCATGCTAATAATTATTCCATTTTATCTTTTGATCTTATTGATTTTTCAATGCAAGATGTCTTTTAAGTGGATAAAAAAGCTGAACTTGATGCATTTGATTTGGCAATGCATAAAGAAAATTGAAGAATCAATAAAGTTATATTATGAAATTGAAGAGATAACAAAAGAACTGCAGTCATTACTTCTAGTTCTAGTTTTAAGCAGCCTTTGTTTCAAGGAGTTGTACATACCACCTTCTCTCATCAAATGGTTACTACTAATATTCATATATGATCCTGGTTGAAAGAATCAATAGACCATCGAGCTAATGACGTTAAACAAACGCACTTCTTGGGAGGCAATCCAAATGTTTACTATCTTTCCCTCTCTTTTTTATTTTTATGTCCATGCCTTTGTTGATGATTTTATGCTTACATTGAGAACAATGTAAAATTTAAGTGTGAGGGAGATTTTAGGATTGTTTCGTCTTGTATTTTGTCTTTGTTTTGCTTTGTTTGCATGTTAAAAAAAAAAGTTTTGTTTTCTCTTGTTCTAGGTATTTTCCATTGATGATGAGTTCATTTAAGCCGTGAGTAAGTTGCAACTGATTTTGATAGTTACATAACATGATTGGATAAATTATCTTGATTCTTAATTCTTTCTTATTTGTGATTTTCTTTCATGAAATTATTGCCGTAGAACTTGCTTTAAATCTTTTTGAGATTATGTTAGCACATGTATGCATGAAAATAATTAAGGTATTTTTTTATTAAACCACTTTTTTCCTTTTGACTTACCTTGCAATGTACCATTGTTAAACCCCTTTGAGCCTAATTGACATTTTTTTGGTTATGTAGCACAATAGAATTGAATGCACAAAATCTCATTGGAAACAAATAGGCTCAAAGAAAATACTTGTGTATCAAAAATGACAATTCAAGCACCAAAAATAATTTGACAATGGAATCTCTCATCTCTTTGACAGTCCATTTGATAAGCTTTTGAATGTCATCATCAAATAAAAGGAAAGGAACAATGGTATCCCCATCATCTACTAAGATGAACAATAAACCTGAAAATAGTAACAATTAGATTGGTGAATTACATGAGAAACTATATCATATCAACAATAAAAAGAAAATATTACCTAAATAAACGACTTATCAAGGAACGGTCAAAGAAACTTGTACGTTATGATGAAGGCAGTGGATCTCACCATCCTTCCATTGAGCAATACACTTGTAGTTAACACAAGACTCATAAAGCCAAGGGTCTGTAGACCCTTTCAACTCTCGCAACAGTCACAAAAGCAAGGCCATATGTTAAAATATCAAAAACTTCTCATCTCAATTCTAAATTATTGAAAAATAAGAAACTGAGCAAAAAAGTTTGCCTCTTTCAACCTTTTGGAATTTTGAGTTGAAATTTGGCTAGACACTTGTTTTTGACCTTCTGAACAAGATCCATAGTTAACCATGAATATGGTCAAATCTTAGCCAAATTTCATCGTTTACTATGACCTTTTAATTTTTTTATTATTTTTTGATGTATTTTATTATTATTATTTTGTATTCTATTTCCATGCTTTATGCTTCTCTTATAAGTTTGTTGGTATATGACTTGATCTTCTCATCATTTTAAGCTAATATATAATCTAGAAATTGAGAGAACCTTGTAGATTTTGAAAAAAAAAAAAGAGCATACACCAATTTGGACCATATTATATGACTTGATCCTCTCATCATTCTTGTTTCATATCATCTAACATTCTAAATTAGAAGTTATAGTTGAGAATTATAGACTTGTACAGCAAATGTCTAAGTTAATTTCTTTAGTTCATCAATTGGCACAAATGGTAATAGCTAATGGGTGTCAAATATTGCAATCTTATAAACCATTTTAGCAAACTTATACAGAGGGAGCATTTTTAAAGTAACATCATCCATATGCATAGAGACAATATGATTCATATCCCCACTCATACAATTCTAGATGGAGTAATCACTATGATCCATATTTTGACTAATACAACCATAGTTGTTATCATTAATCAAATTAGAGCTTTGACTACCAAGTTGGTCAAGCCTACTACTAACCCTCATTCCAAACTAACCAACAAAACTATCAAGCCCCAACTTCTTTTACCAAATAAAAATCTAATTCAAACTATGGCCCAAAATGACCTACAATTCTAACAAGAATTGAGAGCTGACATCTTGGAGCTTTAGCAAGAATTGAGAGCCATCAAGTTACAATTCGAACAAAAAACACAAGGTGAAGAAGAAATTGAGTCCAAAAGTCAAGAAGCATAAGTTTCAACTAACTCAAGCTAAGAGCAAAAGGAAAAAGAAGATTTAGAATAGAGCAACCTTCAACTTGAAGTTACTAATGCTATTCCTCCTCCCTTTCTTAGTACATTGGTTGATTCCAACAGAGAAGAACAAAAAAAGATAAGTGTGAAGGAAGGCATATCTATTGTTATTCAAAGAAAATTTCTCTACATTTCCAAGGACCCAGAAATCTACATTCTAGAAAAGCCTTTCCTCAAATCAACTAAGACAATAATTAATATTTATGATGGTAAACTTAGCATGGAATAGGACAGAGTGACATTAATTTTTAATATATTTCAGGCCATGGAATACCATGCTCATGATTATTCCATTTTATCTTTTGATCTTATTGATTTTTCAATGCAAGATGTATTTCAGGTGGATGAAAAAGCTAAACTTGATGCATTTGATCTGGCAATGCATAAAGGCATAAAGAGAATTGAAGAATCAATAAAGTTATATTATGAAATTGAAGAGATAACAAGAGAATTGCAGTTAGTACTTCTAGTTCTAGCTTCAAGCAGCCTTTATTTCAAGGAGTTGTACATACCATCTTCTCTCATCAAATGCTTGGTACCAATATTCATATATGATCCTGGTTGAAGGAACTAATAGACCATCAAGCTAATGACATTAAACAAATGCACTTCTTA
This sequence comes from Saraca asoca, assembly GCA_026873985.1. Lineage (NCBI taxonomy): Eukaryota > Viridiplantae > Streptophyta > Magnoliopsida > Fabales > Fabaceae > Saraca > Saraca asoca. The sequence continues at coordinate 21,746 of JANHAO010000222.1, forward strand.
GGAGGCAATTCAAACGTATACTATCTTTTTCTCTTTTTTTTTTTTATATGTCCATACTTTTGTTGATGATTTTGTACTTATATTGAGGATAATGTAAAATTTAAGTATGGGGGGAATTTAGGATTGTTTCATTTTGTATTTTGTATTTGCTTTGCTTTATTTGCGTGTAAAAAAAAGTTCTGTTTTCTCTTGTTCTAGGTATTTTTCATTGATGATAAGTTCATTTAGGCCGTGAGTAAGTTGCAATTGATTTTAATGGTTACATAGCATAATTGGATAAATTGTCTTGATTCTTGATTTTTTCTTGTGTGTGATTCTTTTTTTCATAAAATTATTGCTTTAAAACTTACTTTGAATCTTTTTGAGACTATGTTAGCACATGTATGCATGAAAATAATTAAGGCATTTTTTTATTAAGCCACTTTTGCCTTTTTAACCTACCTTGCAATGTACCATTATTAAACCCCATTTAGCCTAATTGATATTTTTCTTGTTATGTAGCACATTAGAATTGAATGCACAAAATCTCATTGGAAACAAATAGGCTCAAAGAAAGTACTTGTGTATCAAAGATGACAATTCAAGCACCAGAAATAATTTGACAATGGAATATTATCTCCCATCTCTTTGGCAATACATTTGATATGCTTTGGAATGTTGTTGATAGTGAAATTTGGTTCTGCCCAATTCCGGTCAATCAAGATTAGTTCTTGAACCCTAAGTTACTTTCTGGATAGATAAAATGAGATATGAAGAGGATGGAGAGGAAGAACAGCTAGAGCAAAGGATCTTTTTAATATGGTTCAGCTAAAATCAAGCAGCACCAATCCCTATGTCCATGGTAATGTTATTACTTAAGAGAAAATTCTATAGAGTTTTTAGTATAGCTATTCCAGTCTCTTGCTTACAATGGCCTCCTTCCTCCTATTTATAGAGGATGAAAGGTTACATTTGTAATTTTATAAGTTGCAAATAAGTTACATCAAATATTAAATATACAAGACAATATGTATTCCTGCAAATCAGCTTCTACAGGTTGTTTTCTGTGGGTAGGTCCCGATAGGCTGCTTTTTACAAACTAACCTTATAAGTTAAGTCAAAGAGGGCATTTGCTTCGTACTTGACCTCTACTAGTCTCGCCAAATGGGATGCTTCATCTTGTGAGCTAGACTTCTTGGTCCAGAGTCACTATTGCCTTCTGGTTAGCAAGGACGAGATCACGTTCGAGGGAGTAAGCTCGTGTAGAGTGGACTGTCGATCGTGCGAGCTGAGAGTTGTGCCTGGCATCCTTGGCCTTTCAACTAATTGTCTTTCTTTCATTTGGACTTTGTCTCCATTTAGGACTTTGTCGGCCCATTTTCTCATATACCGAATTACACCTATAACATAAGCCTCCCAACTCTCAATTCGCTTCACAAACTGAAAATTGTGGCTCACTCGTAGTATATGCAATCAAAGTCTTTACATTCAGACTGTCGTGTTGTCTTTTCAAGTTTTCAATCTTTCATTTCGTCTGCTTGAAGCCATACTTCCTCCTAAACATGCCTTATAGCCGTTAGCATGGTATCCTCACCTTCTTTGGACTGTTCGATCAGGCAAAGTTGATTACCCTTTAAGTTCTTCTGTGAACCCAATTGGTCTATATAAAGCTTGAGAAGTTCTTCTAGCTTCTCCATAAGATGGCTTGATGGGTGCTTTAGCTAAGCCCTCCATGTTTCTGATGGTTTGGTTTCTTGATGAGGCATGCATGGCCTGCTATATTTTGGTAGATCTTTCACAGATCTTGAGTTACTTCCTCATGATTACATTGTGAGATATAACCTTTCCAGCCACTCTCCTTGGCGTCTTTTGAATTGCTCTGGGCATGAGTCAAGAAAGGAACCACCTGACTAAGGAGGGCTATAAGAAGAAGACTGAGGAGCAGGCATGCTCGTTGGCCCTCTAGTCAGTGGGAGGGCCGACCCTCTTCTTCCTTATGGAAGCAATAGTTGTAGGCCTTATATTTTAATCTTGCACTTTAAATCTTCTGACGTAAATTTACCTCATTGAGTGAGGCCTTTGATGCATGAACTCTCTTTGTATTCTTTGAGTGCCACATTGGATGCTCTGTGCATCACAGATGATAATGTAAATCCTTGCAAATCATTGCTGAACAAAATATTTTGATGACCAATTAGTTATAATTTCCATTATCAAACTATGTATATGAGTGTCTCAAATGACTGATGTCTAGGTAGGCTACATGAGAGCTGTGGGTACTTGGTTGCATGAAAGCTACAATTTTTTGGTCGTATGAGAGCTACGATTAATTTTTAGTGCCTCCATACCTCATTGAGCTCAATGCTCTTTGCTGGATTTGAGTGTTTTTTAGTGTCTCCGCGCCTCAATGAGCTTATAGCTCTTCATTGGATTTGAGCATTTTTTAGCACCTTGCACCCCAGTGAGCTTATAGCTCTTTGCTGGATTTAAGTGTTTTTTCGTGTCTCTGCCCCTTAGCGAGCTTATAGCTCTTCGCTGGATTTGAGCATTTTTTAGTGCCTCCATACCTTAGCAAGCTTATAGCTCTTCACTAGATTTGAGTGTTTTTTAACTCCTCCATGCCTCACAAGCTTATAGCTTTTTGCTGGATTTGAGCATTTTTTTAGCACCTCCATGCCACAGTGAGCTTATAGCTCTTTGTTGAATTTGAGTGTTTTTTAGCACCTCAGCTGATTAGCTGGCAGTGACATCAAATTAACATAGAATGGTTCTCTTTTGAGCAGCATTCTGCTAGAGACAATTAGGCAAAAATTTGGAATACTTTCATTAACTCCAGTGTAACATTACGAGATCAAAATATGGTTCTAATGGAGGGCTCTTGCTGTTGATCAGTGATTCGTTGAGTCTGTTAAGCTTGTCGCTCTGATGGCCTCACCACATAATCCTACAATCAACCTCTCCTAATGAGATCTTCTATGGCATCCTTTAGTCCCAGCATTTCAAGGTGTTGTGCCCAATTTCGTTGTGATAAACACAAAATTTATCTTTGTTACTCCTAAATTTGCCAGGAGTCCAGAGAGGCTTGGGCTTTCCAAAGTCTTCCCTGTCTCATTCTGCTATGAAAACCCTATCTTGCATATCAAATAGAACACTATAACTTTCATAGTGACCTTGAGGCTAAGGTCACTCGGTCTCACCCTTCTTCGAGGGCCGGCTACTAGGGCCACAATTTTGATCCTCATTGCTCCTCTCTTTACTCTAAGGGGAGCTGATCATCTGATCTTTTTACTTAGATCCCTCTGTGCCAAAGGTTTCCCTCCATCTAATTTGCTTGGTAGGTTGCTCGTAGAATTTAGTGAGATCTCATACCAGGGACTTGTACAGGCTTTTGTATAGCTTTCTATCTTTGCAAAGTCCCACCGAGATCACTGTCAGGATATTCTCCTCTAAAGGATTTTCTATAGAATTGGCCTCTTGCCTGAATCTAGCTATGTAATCTTTCAGCGATTCACTCTTTCATTGAAAGATCATGGCGAGGTGACAAGGAGGCATAAGTTGCCTCTTTAACGTCTGGTATTGATCGATGAATTTCCTCTGACACTCTTCCCAACCATTGACACTGGGAGCTATGAGGCTTTTAAACCATGCTCAAGTTATGCTTCCCAGTGTAGCTAGGAAGACATAGCATTTAGTTAGAGGATCAGTTATTTGGAGATCCATCTAGATGTTGAACGCATCCAGATAGTCACAAGGATCGTTATTCCCATCGTACAGCGAAATCATGGGAACCTTAAGTTTCTGTGGAAGGGGATGCATTTCAATTTCTTTGGAAAATGACGAGCTCTTCTCATTGCGAGCGTGCTCATCTTAAGTTCGGGGGCATTCCTCCCATTGCTTTAGCTTTTGTAGCACTTCTTTCATTATCGGGTCTTGCATTTTGGACTGTAGGTCGGAGGATTGTTGGCTCCTTTTTCCTTCCTGGTCATTGGAGCAATGACTTGAGGTATGACCTTGGTTGGTCTTATTCGAGCTTTTGGCTCGTTGCGAGCCCTCAAATTGCTGACTATCACAATTCGTATAAGTCTTCTTCTGGGCCTCTTCACGCAGTTGCTGGAGCTGTGCAATAATCTCTTCTTGCCTTTGTGCACCTTGAGTCTGTGCTTGTGCCAATACTTTAATAGCTTCAAGCAACTCTCTTACCATATTTTCAAGCATTGGCTGGGGTTGGTGTGATGTTCTTGGCTCCTCAGTTCCAGGGGTAGCAGTAAGCTGGCTATAAGTTTCAACAGTGGGGGTGTCTACTGGCTGAACAACCGGAGTATTTGAACCCCTGGTAACTCTTCCTCCCACCATTGTAGCTGAATGGAAAAGAGATCAGAAAGCATATGGGCCCTCCTTCTAGTGCCAAGATGTTAACAATGAAATTTGGTCCTGTCAAATTTTGGTCAACCAAGATTAGTTCTTGAACCCCAACCTGCTTTCCAGATAGATAAAATGAGAGATGAAGAGGATGGAGAGGAAGAACAACAAGAGCAAAGGATCTTTTTAACGTGATTCGGCTAAAATTAGGCATCATTGATCCCTATGTCCATGGTAATATTATTGCTTAAGAGAAAATTCTACAGAGTTTTTAATATAGTTGTTCCAACCTCTTGCTTATAATGGTTTCCCTCCTCCTATTTATAGAGGACGAGAAGTTATAATTGTAATTTTACAAGTTGTAAATAAGTTACATCAAACATTAAATGTACAAGACAATATGTATCCCTACAAATCGGCCTCTACAGGTTGTTTTCTGCGGGTGAGTCCTGATAGGTTACTTTTTTCAAACTAGCCTCATAAGTTGAGTCAAAGAGGGCATTTGTTTCATGCTCAACCTCTACTAGTCTCGCCAAACGAGATAAACAGGATGCTTCATCTTGCGAGCCAGACTTCTTGGTCCGAGATCGTTGCTGCCTTCTAGTTAGCAAGGACGAGCTCATGTTCAGGGGAGCGAGCTCATGCAAAGTGGACTGTCGATCGTGCAAGCTGAGAGTTGTGCCTAGCATCCTTGACCTTTCAGCCAATTGTCTTTCTTTCATCTAGACTTTGTCTCCATTTAGGACTTCGTTGGCCCATTTTCTCATATACCGAATTACGCCCACGTCGTCAAATAAAAGGAAAGGAACAATGGTATCCCCATCACCTACTAAGATGAACAATAAACCTAAAAACAGTAACAATTAGATTAGTGAATTACATGAGATACTACGTTATATCAACAATAAAAAGAAAATATTACCTAAATTAAGGACTTACCAAGGAACGGTCGAAGAAATTTGTACATTATGATGAAGGCAGTGGATCTCACCATCCTTCTATTGAACAGTAGGCTTGCAGTCAACACAAGACTCATAAAGCCATGGGCAATTGCTGTAGACCCTCTCAACTCTCGCGACAGTCACAAAGGCAAGGCCATATGTTAAAATATCAAAAACTTCTCATGTCAATTCTAAATTATTGAAAAATAAGAGACCGAGCAGAAAAGTTCGCCTCTCTCAGAAAAAAATGATCTCAGAAAGAGATTTCTGAACAAATGGAGAAACATGAATTCTAGAATTTGGAGAATAAATAATCACCCTACATAACACAAAAAGAAAAGATAAATAAGAATAAAATGAAAAGTAAAACAAAAATAGAAGATTGAATGGAAGAATGCCTTATTGGCTGTGCAACTTGGCAATGGGATTGACGATAACTTTGGATGCAGGGCCAGTTTGGGTAAGGTGGACAGTGGCTGAGAAAAAATATATTACAAATTAGAAAAGTAACCCAAATAAATAAGGACAACTATTGATTAAAAATAAACTTACAGCCAAAAGCTTTCATTCTTGCAAGTTGGAAAATCGTTCTATTAGTATCTTGTCTACCATATCTCATGTAATTCCACACAAATTTCTCTTGGAAATCCCATATGATACATTTCAAAAGGCAGCCCCTAAAAAGATAACAAATTACCTCTTTAATATAATAAACAGTTAAAATAACTTCAAAGGATAATAATAATAATTAAAAAAAAAAAAGAAGACTAAGCTCACAATATGTCCTCAAGGGTGACCCCCACACGCACAAGAAGTTTACCATCCATCATAGTATATTGTGTGATATCTCCACTTACATCTTTGACATGACAATGAAAGTCAAAATAAAAAAGCAATAATTTAGTAAAGTAAAATCATTAAAATTAAATAAATTAAACCTAAAATAATTCTATTAAATATAAAAAAGAAAGAATAGAACATACCAACCAAATAAGTCGTTGGCACTCGACAGTAAAGAATTTCTAGGAAAGGAATACATTGAAAACCATTGATAAGAACACTACAATTGATCCTCACCCTTTCAGTGGATGTTTTGAATATGATACGAAGACCATGGCGAATAGCTTGAAAATGGCCCCAGTTCTCTATAACCTCAAAGTTCTTAACATGATAACAAAAACCCTCAATCAAATTTGGCTTGAAAAGATCAATAAACTTGGACCAATGGTTGCCGAAATCTTATTCTCCTACAAATTGAAAACAAATTTAATGGAGAAATTGAAATCTGAAGATAGTAAAAGAAAATAACAAAGATTAAAAAGTCAATTAAAACTGGTTTGTTCATGAAGATAACTTCAGTAGTGTGCAGACTACTTTTGGCTCTAGGCTTCATTACATCCCATACTATGATTGCCCTACCAACAATAAGCCAAGACTCCTTAGGCGGCTCCAAAAAGACGATCCATCTACGTAGATTCTGCAAAATGAAAATTGAAGTAGTATATAAGGGAAATTCTGCTTCTTATATTTCCTTAATTATTACATGAGAGTTCTAACGTAAAGAAAAAGGGGATAGACAATAATATAATGAACAATGAAAGACAATTATAAGACATAGAAACTCAACAAACAACAATATAACAGTGGATAGCATAGTCATTATAAGAAACTTCTGTATAGTAGAAAGAACAATGAAAAAATAAGGAGTTTGAACAAAGCATAGCAATTATTTGAACACCAATTAGAGCATGATGGTAGAAACAAAAGAACACGCCAATAGATTATTTGAATGAGGTTGTTTCCCAAATGATATATCGACGCATGAAACCTAGTCCAGAGCACACTAATGAAAAGTGAGGAAATCAGAAAACCAAAAATGCTCGAAAATGAATGAAAGAGTCACTAATCTAACAGGAAAAAAAAAGGGAACAACATGAATATATAATGAAAAAACAATAAATGAAAGATTTTAACATGAATATCTAAAGGAACGGAAATAAAAGGACAAAATATAGAAGGAAAGAAACAATAAGTAATCTAATAACAGAGAAGACTTAAATAAAAATTTGGCCAAGAATATAGAAAATATTTGAAGTCATCCCAATAGAAAAAAAAATACCTATAATCTAATAAATAATAACAATCAAACAGGAGACATAAACTTCAGAAAGGAAAAAATGGCATAAAGAATCAATGACGTAATAGAAAGAAAGAGGGAGACGTTCCAACAATTTTTAGTGCCATAAAATAGACATGTTGTCTAAAAATGATAAAGGAAGTCGAGAAAACCATAACATAGAAGACTTAAAAGAAACTCTGGCCATGAATAAAGAAGAACATATTTGGGATCAAGCCATCAGACAAAAAATGGACAGAGAAAATAAAACTCTAAAACGTAAACAGTGAACAAGAAGAAAACCTGAAAAATGAAGAAATGGAATAGACTTAAAGGAAATCCAAACAGCAGAAAGAACACAATAGGATAGTAAAGGCTTAATATAAAACTTTTAGGATTTTAGAATGAACATCAGATAATCACATAATGCTCATAAAAATGTTTTTGAATAATGTTCATAAACCCTTATCAATAATACGAAAAAAAAAAAACGAAAGTGCATCACAATTTCTAAATAGAGGGAAAAACAGAAAAAAAATAAGTTATTCGATAATAATGCATATCAAAATAGATCAGACATATTGATAAAAATAATACTTATCAAAAATGCATCACAATTTCTCACGAATGATGGGCTTCACAGAAACTAAACAAACATGAAAAACTCACAGGATAAGGAGGAAGTCCAAATGAAGAGAAGAGAACCTATAAAGTTAAAACTTGGAAAGAATGGAAGAGAGGACCAACATACAGTTTACGTATCTACAACAATATATTTGAATGAATGCAAGGTCGTAATTGATGATATTATCCTTTGTTCAAAATATGGCATTTGAATATTGATATCATGTACATATTATCAAATAAATAAATAAATATGATTTCAATTCTAAAATAATTTTATTAAAAACAAAATATGTAATTAATTAATTTAATAATTGCAGTACAAACTTCTAATACATTTTGCATGAATCAAAGAAAAAAATAACAATAAAAGTAGCAGGAAGAAAACATATTATCAATGCTAGAATACTGATTAATAATAAAAAATGAATATATATATATATATATATATATTGATATTGTCAAGTTTTGTGTAGGCTTTCATTCTAATTGTTAGGGAAAATAAGAAATAACTAGACAGGAAAAAAATGAATTGATAGAGAAATATACAAAAATTAATCAAAATACACAATAAATATTAAATAAAAAATACAAGAAAAAAAATAAAGTCACTAGCAATGAGTTGAGGCACATTATGGCTTTCTTTAAGTCGATTTCACATCAACATGCGAGTTTTTTCTCAACCGAAGCAGATGGCCTTGATATGCTTGTCCCTAGGATATAACTCAAGCTACCATTAATTTTATCTCACATATTCCTGCTCAAAATGTGGGATAGAGTCCTTTCCCGCTACTCCTTTCTTTGTTCAATAGTGTAATGTGTTGGTAGAAAGTTAATATAAAAGAATAGCAAAAGAGTTGTATCAAAAAATGAAAATGTGAAGGCTTTATATACTCATAAAAATGAACTAGATATTAAAAGGAATTAAAAATAAATTAAAGTTTATTATGTCCGCTGAAGATAAAATAATAAAGGTATTTGATGCCTTTATCTGTTGTTTCATGCGTTTAGGTTACATGCAAAAACTGGCTTCTGGCTTGTTAGTTAAATGCTTTCATTGGCCTTAAAAGTTTCTTACATTAGCTTCCATTTAGTTATTGTTTATTTTCCAAAATTGAAAAGCTCTATTGCTTTAAAGCCTTATGCCATTTCAAAGCTTTCTTGATAGTACTTGCTTTTTGGGCAAAGATGAACTGTTATAATTTAAGAAAGTAATATTGCTTTGAACTTTCACTTAGCAGCTCTACAACACTTGGTCCAGAGTTAGTAGTGGACTTCAACCTTAAACTATGGCCTTTTTTAAGGGATACAAGTTTGTAATGCACACACAATATTTAAGTATCAAATTTGAACCCTTCAACTTTCTTGCTTTATCCTGGATTCATAAGTGTCTTAAGAGAATTCGTCCTTTAATTCTCATTAGAAGTGATCCTACTCCAACACTCATATATGTGAAATTCTGTCAAGGGTATTCCTAAACTTTAGCATCCTACTCTTAAGAGCCACAGATTTCACTAAGTTTTTCTTTGAAAACTCAACCTCCAAATCATTACAGGTAGGATGCATTCACATTACAAGTACAGTTTTTTATAATAATTATTTACTTTGGTGCATTCAAACTCCAAATTACTCCATAATTTGTTTTTCTTTTGAACCTAACTCTTGGAATCTCCAATCAATAGGTTGGATATCGTCATAGGTATTTTTAATTCATTGGGCTTTTGATCCATCCCCATTGACATTTTTATAACTATGTCTTTAGCTACAGACTTTGTGAAAGGATCGTCAAGATTATCATTTGTGTCCACATAAAACACATTAATGGTACCATTGCTCAAATATAATCTCACCAAACTATGTTTTCTCTATATACGTCTCAACTTTCCATTATAATAGTGATTTTGTCCTTTACCAATTGTAGTAGTACTATCACAATGAACAAAAATAGGTAGTACTAGTTTTTCCCAAAAGGAAATTTCACTTAGTAAATCTTTTGACCAGCTAGCCTCCTCACTAGCTATAGCTTGATTTTGCAATAATTTGTTATTTTTTAGATTTTCGACAAATTGCACCACCTTTTAGTACAAAAATATAACCAATAACTGATAAAGAGTCACCTGACAAAGTATTTTGATTGACATTCGAATATCCTTCATATACATTGTTGATGTCGGATTTTGGTATTGAGCTAAACTCCAGCCAACGGGAGAATTCTTCGGGATCTCTGACCTTTGGCTGATTCAAATATAATAAATCAACAAAAATACACAAAGATGAAGGGAAGAGCAGAGAACAAGACACAAGGTTTTTAATGTGGTTCGGCCAAATCCGGATATCACTGGACCCTACGTCCATGGTAGCATGTTATTCAAGTGATGTTTTTACAAAGTTACAACACTTAGGTTCTTTTTTCTATTTTGGCAGAGTTCCTGCCTATGTAAAGGTGGTCTCTCCTACAGAAAGCCCCTTCCTCATAGTTATAGAGGAAATAGGGTAAAATAGTAATTACATATGCAGTAAATCTATTATATCAATATTTATTGTACAAGATAGAATGGACACATAAAATCTTCTTCATCCGGCTATTGTAGATTGTCTTTTGCAAGTGGGCCCTAAGTATCAATTGGGCGTGATATAACTTGGTCTCCTGCAGTCTTTGTCTCAATGAGCTCCTAAGTCACTGGTCACACTTCACACACAGAATCCTCCGGTCGGGGAATAAGCCTCTCAGGTGACAAGGTTAAGCTCACTCTGTCATGTATGAGCTCAAGCTGAGGTCGCCCCGTAACACGAGATGAAGGCAGAGCAATCCGAATATCCTTCAGGCTGATGCTTGTGCCGCTCTCAGGCTGCTTGCAGGCTCATTCAGGACTAGCGGATTTTTACGTATAACATAAGCCCCTTAACTCTCAGCTCGCTTTGCGGGCTAGGAGTTGAAACTCTTCGATTTCTGATCAGTCAAAGTCTTCTCCTGAGACTATCATTTTTCCTGCTCTAGGCTATGTTTCTTATGGCACATGTCCGGTAGTTATTGCTAAGTCAAACTTAGCCTTTTTCGAGGTAATAAATGTTAGCAGTTAGGGAGGCGGATTTGGACTCTTCGAGGGAGCTAGATTTGGCTCTATATAAAGGAAAGGCAATCCCCTCTGTTTTTGTACTGAGCAAACCATGGAGTTTCCTAATAAATCACCACCACTTTCAGCATTCTGACCTTCCATAGAGGCGTGTATGGTATGTTGCACAAAGAGCTTAGAAGATTCGGCTTCTCTGCTAACATGGAGAGATCTCATATGGATCTCAGACTGCGTTCTCTCAGTTCTGTCGTGAGGCAATTATTCGGCCAACTAAACTCCGACGCTTCCTGATTTGCTTCCTTCATCAGGAGTTAGGGGCCAGAGAAATAAGGAGCTGCAGTGCTGCCACTGATCGTGCATTGGAAGGGAAATTAAGGACCTTGGTGGCGCACGGGCTCTAGTCAGCCAAAGTACGGCCCTTTGTAACTAGTCTCCCTTTAGTCATAGGTTTGTCCCTTTGTATTTTGGTTAGCCTGTATTCAGGGCTTTCTGATGTAATGCTACCTCGTTGAGGTTTTTCAATGAATAAATCAAAAAGCTACCTCGTTGAGGTTTTTCAATGAATAAAGTTTCCTTTCACCATTTTTGTTTACTGTTCTTGTTTCTAGTACAAGCATTGTCTGAGCAATTGGTGTGACCTGGGTCGATCCTGTCACCAAATATACAAGTTCGCATGAGAGCTGTGAATAATTGATTGCATGTGAACTGCGAAATGAAACAATTTCATCGCCTTAGGCAAATAATCAAATCGTCAATTTTTTACGCTTCAGTGAGCATGAAGCATCACTAGCGTTGAGTGTTTAAGAGTGCCTCCACACCTCAGCAAGCACGCAGCTGCGCTAGCAAAGTGAGTGTTTTTTAGTGTCTCTGCACCTCAGTGAGCACGCAGCTGCACCGAAAAAGTGAGTATTTTTTAGTGCCTCCACACCTCATCGAGCACGCAGCTGCGCTGGCAAAGCGTCCATCAATTCGTTTCTAGAATAAGCTTTGGGGGGCCTCAACCAGACCACAGGTCACAGTTGGCACAAAATTCTTAATAGGGTTTATGGAAATTGACCGCATGCGAGCTACGGATGTTGCAGATGCTTAAAGGCAAAAAGGGAGAGAGTAGATGATGTCAAGCCAATCGGCAAATAGCTTTCAACAAAACAAAGTAACCATATTTACATTCATTCCAAAATTTGGAATACAATGTCAGTGTATAACTCAGACCGAGCCCCCTAGCTCTTGGTCGGCACTACATTGGAGAGGTTAGGGCTACTGCCCTGCGGGCTGTACCACATATTCCCTTAGACAACCCTTTCTAATTAAGTCCTCAATTGCATCTCTGAGGGCCAAACAATTCAAAGTTCCATGACCGGCCTCATTATGATAGGACAGAACTCATCTCTATTACTCTGCCTGAATGGGGTCCTCAAAGGTCTGGGCCTTTCAAAATTTTCCCTATCTCTCTCTGCCAAGTAAATTCTGTCTTGTGAATCCGATAGGATGCTATACTGGTCACAGTGGTCTGAGTGCTGAGGTCGCTCACCCTTGGACTTTTTGGACTTCTTTGCTGACTGCTTGGCAGAGTGATTGCCCTGCTCTGTGTCGCTCTTCTTCTTGCCGTGAGAGGAGCTAGCCTTTTCTTCCTTCTTGTCAGACCTTTCCGAGCCAAAAGTCTCTTCCCACTTGATTTGCTTAGTAGCTCACTCATAGAACTTGGTAAGGTCCTTCACCGGGGACTTGTACAGACTCTTGTACAACTTTCCATCTTTGTGGACCGCAGGGAAGATGGTGGCCAGTAGGGTTTCTTCGAATGGATTCTCTATCGAATTTGCTTCGAGTCTGAATCTAGCAATATATTCTTGTAGTGACTCTTGCTTGCGCTGAAAGACTATAGCAAGGTGGCAAGGGGGCACAAGTTGTCTCTTCAGTGCCCGATACTGGCTGATGAATTTCTATTGGCAGTTTTCCCAACTGCCAATTGAGCAAGCTGAAAGGCTTCTAAACCAAGCTTAAGGTACACCTCCCAATGTGGCCGAAAATACTCGACATTTGATCAAGGGGTTAGTTGTCTACAAATCTATCTGAACATTAAATGCATCAGATGATCATAAGGATCAGAGTCCCCATCATACAACAGGATCGCGGGGACCTTAAGCTTGAGAAGGAGAGTTCAAGCCTCGATCTCCTCAGAGAGTGGTGACCATTCCTCATAGTGAGCTTGATTACTCTGAGTCTGAAGACATTCCTCCAGCTGAGTTATCTTCTGGAATAGCTCTCCAACTAACGAGTCTCATACCCTAGAGTATTGGCTAGATGATTGTTGGATCTTTTGGTCTCCACTATCGTAAGGGTCATGACCTGGGGGCTGTTCTTGTGAGTAACGAACTGGAGAATTGCCTTGGGTGGGATCACCCAGTTGTTGAGTCTGCTGCTGCTGGAGAACATTGAGGCTTCAACCTGTCTCTACACACCTTGTGCTAACAATGTGACTACTTTAGCTAGCTCTCTCATCATGTGTTCAAGTTTCTCCTGACACTAAAGCCAGGTTTGCGATCTGTCGATGTCGTTAGTGGTGGGAACTGTTGTACTGAGTTGGCTGGAAGGACACCAGTAGTTACTCTGACGATAGGAGTAGTAGACGAGTCTGATGTCGAAACATGACCATCCGGAGGATGGAGCTGTGCATTTGAAGCTCTAGTGGCTCTTCCCTTGGCCATTGCAGCAGGAAACAAACTAGAACAGGTGAAATCCCCACAGACAGTGCCAAAATGTTAACGTCAGATTTTGGTATTGAGCCAAACTCTGGCCAACGGAGGAGTTCTTCGGGATCTCTGACCTTTAGTTAGTTCAAATATAAAAAATCAACAAAAATACACAAAGATGAAGGGAAGAGCAGAGAAGAAGACACAAGGTTTTTAATCTGATTCAGCCAAATCCAGATATCACTGGACCCTACGTCCACGGTAGCATGTTATTCAAGTGATATTTTTACAAAGTTACAACGCTTAGGTTCTTTTTTCTATTTTGGCAGAGTTTCTACCTATGTAAAGGTGGTCTCTCCTACAGAAAGCCCCTTCCTCATATTTATAGAGGAGATGAAGGTAAAATAGTAATTACATATGCAGTAAATTTATTACATCAATATTTATTATACAAGACAGAATTAACACATAAAATCTTCTTCATCTAGTTGTTGCAGATTGTCTTCAGTAAGTGGACCCTAAGTATCAATTGGGCGTGAAATAACTTGGTCTCCTACGGTCTTTGTCTCAACGAGCTCCCAGATCGATGGTCGCACTTCGCACACCGAATCCTTCGGTCGGGGAGTAAGCCTCTCGGGTGACAAGGTCGAGCTTACTCTGTCATGCATGAGCTTGAGCTGAGGTCGCCCCGCGACGCGAGATGAAGGTAGAGTAATCCGAATATCCTTTGGGCTGGTGCTTTTGCCGCTCTAGGGCTATCCGCGGGCTCATTCAGGATGAGCTAATTTTTACATATAACATACATCCTTTCAAATACTTCAACAATCATTTAACAACATGTCAATGGTCTACATTTGGTTTACTAGTAAATCTAACAAGTAATCCTACCACATACGCAATGTCAAGTCTAGTGCAATTAGTTAAATAATGCAAGCTCCCCATTATACTTGCATACTCCTTTTGATTCACTATAAAGTTTTCATCAATAGTTGGTCCTAAATGAATATTTGAAGGAAAAGGAGTAACAACATGATTGCAACCAATATAATTATATTTTTTAAGAATATTTTCCAAATAATGTGTTTGATTAAGAAATATACCATCAGCCCTTCTTGTAATTTTTATACCAAAACTTATATTTACTTCTCCAAGATTTTTCATATCAACATTGTTGTGAAGCAAATTCTTTGTCTCCTCAATAATAAAAAGATCAGAGCCAAATATTAATAAGTCATCCACATATAGGTAGATAATTACATGATAATTACCATATGACTTGTAATATAAACATTTATCACATTCTTTGGATTTGAAACCATTATTAAGCATACACAACTCAGAATTTTCATACCATTATTTTAGGGCTTGTTTTAACTTGTATAAAGATTCAATTAATTTACATACTTTACATTCTTGATCAAGCATAACAAAACCTTCAGGTTAGTCCATATAAATCTCATCTTCTAAGTTACCATTCAAAAAATTCATTTTCACGTCCATTTGATGAATATGAAGATTATGAATAGATGCAACAACAATCAACAATCTAGGATGTAATGCAGGTAACATGAGAAAAGTATAAAAAAAGTCAATACCTTTGGCAATGAGTCTTGCCTTATATTAATCAATAAACCCATTAGGTTTAAACTTTTTTCTAAGAATCAACTTACAGCCAATTGTTTTACAACACAAAGTTAAGTCTACCAAGTTTTCAGTTGTATTAGAAATTAGAGATTTCATTTCATCATCAATAGTCTCTTTCTAGAAAATTACATCAGTTGATGCTAAAGCCTCTTTTTAAAGAAATAGAATTCTTTTCAATATTGTAAACAAGAAATTCAGGTTTAAAATCTTTTTCAACTCTAATTTTTATAGTTCTTCTAGGTTCAAGATTAATTGATTCTTTATTTATCAATGAACCAGTAGAAGAATTTAGGTTAGAAAGATTTTCTTGACCCCTACTATTTCTCAATTTAAAACAAAATTTATTCTCATAAAGAAAAACATTAGCTGATTCAATTATCAACATGACTATCAAGATCATAAAATCTATAAGTAGGACTACTCAAAAAATATTCAATAAAAACATAGATAAAAGCTTGAGGACCCAACTTATTTCTTTTTGGATCAACACTTTTCACATAGGCCCCAAACTTGAAAATAATTCAAGTTAGGTTTATGCCCTTTCCATAATTCAAATGGAGTTTCATTACAATTCTTACAGGACATAACAAACAAATAAAATTACTTCACCCCAGAAAAGGAAAAGGAACATTAGAGTGTACAAACATCGCATTAGTCAAATTAATCAATGTTCTATTTTTTTTCTTTCAACAACACCATTAGATGCAGGAGAATAAGATGGAGTAACTTCATGAATTATTCTAAAAGATTGAATAAAAGTATCAAATTCTAAAGATAGATATTATCTACCTATATCACTTTGTAAACATTTTATTTTCCTTCCAAAAATATTTTGACTTCTTCAAAAATATTTTGAATTTTTCAAAGCCTTTGTGTTTATGCTTCATCAAATATACATAAGTATGTTTTAAAAAATCATCTATAAAAATAATAAAATATCTATTTCCACAGGTGTTAAAATTTCTTCAAATTCACAAATATTTAAATGAATGAAATCTAAAATTTCAAAATTTCTTTCTTTGTTTTTATGTAATCTTTTAGTAATTTTTGTCATGATGAAAAATTCATGTTTTTCAAATTTCTTATTCTATTTGGCAATAATTCCTAAACTACTCATTCTCTGCACATATTTATTATAAATATGATAAAGACATTCATGCCAAAAAATTAATAGAAGAAAACATGAAAACCGAAACTTATGCACCTTCATTTACTTCAACATTAACTTAACCATACCACCACAAGCATTACCCTTGCCGACAAATACCTCATTCTTTGAAATTACATAATTATCATACTCAATGATTTGTTTCAAGCCAAACTTATTCAAAAGAAAGGAAGACATAAGGTTTTTTCTTATTCGACGTGTGTAAAGGACATTAACAAGTTTAAGCACACGACTAGAAGTAAATTTTAATTCAATCTCACCTTCATCCATTACCTTGGTCGTGTGTGAATCACCAAGCATTGCCTCTATTGGAGTTTCTTATGGATTATACTTTTTGAACCAAGCTTTATGAGAGCAGACATGCATAGAAGCACCATAATCTGCCCACCAATCTTTAGAGCCTTTAACAATATTAATTTCTATAATCATTGTCACAAGTTTCTTTGCTTCAATAGTGGGCTCCAACAGTGATAAATTTGTCTTAAATTAAATTATTAGAGAAATATACAGAAATTAATTAAAATACACAATAAAATATTAAATAAAAAATACAAGAAAAGAAAAGTAATGTCAATGGTAATGAGTTGAGACGCATTGTAGCCTTCTTTTAAGGCAATTTTGCATCACGATGGGAGTTTCTTCCTCAACCAATGCAAATAGCCTTGACACACTCACTCCCAAGATAAATCAACTTAAACTATCATTGGTTTTATCTCACGTGAGAGTAGAACAACTTAGATTACTACCATTGGTGTTATCTCAGTACTCCTACAAAGAATGTGAGATAGAGTCATTCGCTCCCAATACCTCTGTCCAATAGTGTAACGTGTCTGCATAAAGTTACTATAAAAGAATAGCTAAAGAGTTGTATAATAAATGAAAATGTGAGAAGTTTATATAGGCATGGAAGTGAATTAAATATTAAAAAGAATTAAAAGTAAATTAAAGCCTATTACGTCTGTTGAAGACAAAATAATAAAGACATTTGATACCTTAATCTGTTGTTTCATACGTTTAGACTATATTCAAAAACTGGCTTTGATTTTGTTAATCAAATGCTTTCATTGACCTTAAAAGTTTCTTATGTTAGTTTCGAAAACTGAAAAGCTTTATTGTTTTAAAGCATTAGCCGTTTCAAATATATATATATAGATATATATATATATATATATATTTTACAAGACTTGCTTCAGCCTCATTAAGTCAGAAAAATTGCCGGCTTATATTTCAAACCCAAGACTATACACAAATCAATTTAAAATCAGTAATATTATTAATTTTATAAAAAATATTCCAACAAGAATCACAATAAATTAAGTGTGAATAAATAATTAAAATTAATGATAATTTTGATTCACTAAAAATTAAAATAATTTAAATATGAATAATTAAGAAAATCACTTTAAAATAGAAATGTAAATGGATAAATGAGAATGCCAAGACAAAATGTTTAGCATCTAAATTTTATAGGGAGTGAAAATTACGTTCTACATTGATTGCCCGAGGTAATGTGTATATAAAGGAAATTAAGTCAAATTTGGTTAACATCGACGTCAGGTGTTTTGCTTCTTTATAAGAACTAATGCCTTATTATTTAATTAAAAAAAATAAATGTTTAATCATTGTAGTTTGTTTGAATTTATAACTTTATTTCTATATTTTCCTTGTAATTAGGCCTTTGGAATTCATATTTATTTATAATTAGCTCCCCACTCACATCGATTGAGAAATTTCCGTTAGCAGTAATCCAAAATTGTTAACATATGTATACTTATATAGTTATATTGTAACATAATAATTAAAAATTGTTTATTAGAATGACAGATTGTTGTATTTTAAAAGAAATATTTACACAAATACAAGAAATTAGATCCACTAAAATAAAAAAAATATAAATAATTGAAATTATTATATTCTTGATTTTTTATTAATTTTCATGATTATGATTTTACTTTCTTCATTTATATATTATAATGTAACTACATAAATTGACAAACATTTATCATATTAAATAATTGTAAATAAAAGTCTCTAATTAATTATAATAGGGAGTGTTGAAAATAATTTACATTAGATTTAAAAAAAAAAAGATAAAAGCTGAAGTATTAAATTATGAAAATTGAAGCCTCAATTGTAATAAGATAAGGTTAAGACTAAAGTTTGACATAAACCTTAAGTTTTATTTTTGAAATACATCAGATAAAATTTAGTGAAAATAATTTGAATGCAATAAATAAAGTTTATCAAAGATAATGTTGATTTATTGGGATGAAGTTAAAGATTTTATTCTTATTTTATCAGTCTAATTTTACTTATAAATATAGCTTGTTTCAGTTTTTGTAATACAATCAAAAAGTGAGAAAGAGAAATAAGCTAGCAAACTTATAAGTTAGATAAAATATTGTGTTTCTTTGTGTATTGAGTTAAAATTATGATTAAATAATTTCTCTTTTCTTATATTCTTCTCGAGAAGTATTTTTCTTTTATTTTATTCTTTTGATTTTTAGTTTCAACATGGAGTTAATTATAAACAAAATTGAACCCTAAAGATCTAATTGCAAAGAAAAAATATATGAATAAAATTATAAATTAAAATAAATTGTAAAGATGAAAAACTTATGACTAAAACACTTATAATTTTTTTTTCCAATTTGGTTCTCAGTTTTAACGAAAATTTGCTGATTGAGTTTCAATTAACTATTTTGATGGAAATCAAATTAGAAATTTAAAAGTTCATTCTAATTTAATGCGAGTTCTTCAAATAAATACAAAGAAATAAAGGATTGAAATTTAAATTGCATTAAAAATAAAACACAAAATGTTGGCAATATAGGTTTCTGGGTTTATGACAATTGGATGTCTAATCTAAACTAAAAGACCTATTTATAGTCTCAAAAATAGTAGTTATTACGTGCTTTCTACTTCTATTAATTTTGAAATAACTCCCCCCTAATTCTTTATATTTAAAAGAAAATAACTGACCTGATAATGATAATGACGTATCTTTATTGGTAAATAACTGTTAAAAAACCCTCTCGACATAAGATCCCTCGAAAAATCCAATTGACATCAAACGATATATTCAAGGGTGTTAAACGGACTCTGATTTGTGAACTTTACGGATCGGTCCATATTTTTTTACGGATCGGATCAAGCAAAACTTGATCCGTTTAAATACGGGCTTAAACCAATTAAGTTCGGTCCGCGTAGACTTACTAATTTAGTAATAAAATAGCTTAAAGTCCGCGGATCATGCGGATCGATCCGTATTTTTTTACGGACTGAACCAAGTAAAAATTGATCCATTTAAATACGGGCCTAAACAAATTTGATCCATTTAGGCCTGCATCCGTGCGGACTAAGTCCGGTCCGCGCAGATCGATCCGTTTACCATGTCTAGATATATCCATCGTATGTTGTTCAGTACCTCCCTCATGAAACATTTTTGAAAATAATATTTATAGACTAATAATATACTTCTGGTCTTATTCCAATTGTACTGATGGATCATGCGCCACGTGGTCTTTCCCTTTGTTGAATAATTCTAACTGGCGCTTTTTTGTATCAATTTATTTTTCCAATGAGCATCCTCTTTTATATTTTATCTTCAATTATTCATAGACTTAATTTGATTCAATTAGATTTTTTTTATCCATTTATCTATAACCTTTTTAATGAAATTGATATGATAAAAACTTAAAATATGATATGATGCTCGCCCATTCTTATGCAACACTCAATCAGACTCTAAACCTATTATATGTCTTTAATTTAAATGTTCTAATAAAGATAATCATTTTAACTTTTTCTATCTTATTTTCTAATATAATGTTATTTTAATATAAATAAATATTTAATTTTCTTATGTAAAATATATATAATATTTATACAAACATTTGAAGACATTGCATCACTTATATGATTTCAAATCATCATTTTAATTAGTTAGATCATATAGTACATGAATGTAAAAATTTGATTGAAGGAAAATAAATTTGTAAAAAATTAAATTGAAAATATAAATCAATTAAGAATTAAATTTAAAAAACTTATCCATGAGAGAATCAAAATGATATAGTCCAACTTTAATTGAATGGAAGATTTACAAAAACTCATTTCTTAAGGTTTGGAACCCTAAATAGAGTACTTTTCCCTCCCCCGTGAGGAATAGACAGGGAACTGGTCAGAGTACAAAACCTCCTTGTTCATAATCACTATCTTCTACCAACTCCATCTCCCACTAGGCTTTTCATTCCTTCAAAACTGTTGTCAGAAGTCATAGTTCCTAAGAAAACCTGTAACACCCCGTCACTTCTTCTCCCCATACGCTCCTAATTTCATTAGGATGAAACTCAACAGTTTACATTCTAAGATATAATGGTTTATGGAAGAACCTCAAGACTCATACATCGAAAACCCATATCATACCTCAAAGATTCTAAATCCCTACATATATTTTCAACCCAGAATCGATAAAAAATCATTGCTTTTTAGAAAACCCTTTTGGATTCGAAGCCTCATCACCTAGTTTTCACCTTCAGAACTATCGGTTCATGGCCACAGAAGCAACGGCCAAGTTCCAAAACGCCGACTTACGGTCAGTTCCGCAGCCGCCAGATTTCCATCCCGAAATGGTAGTTTCCGCCCATGACGGCCTCCGGTCCTGGCAGTTCATGATTGCAGGTTCCGTTGCTGGCTCCATTGAGCACATGGCAATGTTCCCTGTGGACACTGTCAAGACTCATATGCAAGCTCTTGGGTCATGCCCGATTAAATCGGTCAGTGTTCGACATGCCCTTCGATCTATTTTGAAATCTGAAGGCCCTTCTGCCCTGTACCGTGGTATCGGCGCGATGGGATTGGGTGCTGGTCCAGCACATGCTGTTTATTTTTCTACATACGAGGTTTGTAAGAAATATTTCTCTCATGGTAATCCGAATAATTCTGCTGCACATGCTGTTTCTGGTGTGTGTGCTACTGTTGCTAGTGATGCTGTGTTCACACCAATGGATATGGTGAAGCAGAGGCTGCAATTGAGTAATAGTGGTTATAAGGGTGTTTGGGACTGTGTAAGGAGGGTTTTGAGTGAGGAAGGAGTAGGAGCATTTTATGCATCATATAGGACTACAGTTTTGATGAATGCACCGTTTACGGCTGTGCATTTTGCAACATATGAGGCTGCGAAAAGAGGTTTGATGGAGGTTTCTCCTGAGAGCGCTGACGATGAGCGGTTGGTTGTTCACGCAACTGCTGGAGCTGCTGCTGGGGCTTTGGCTGCTGTAGTTACAACACCACTTGACGTGGTCAAAACACAATTGCAGTGCCAGGTATTATATTTGTTTTATTTTGAACTATTTAAGCTTGAATGTCTTTTGAATTTAGTGTTTTGGGTAATTGGATTGTCTTCTGGTCTAGACTATTATATCAAAACTAATTTGGTTAGCTTACTAGAGTATGAATTGCTAAAAACAAGACTCAAGAAATGAGCATTTTGCTTGCTTTAAAATTTGTGAAGTATAGATAGAGAAGTAGGTTATCAAACTTGATAATGTGATTTTAATTATTTTCCATGGATATTATTAAAACCAAATACATGACTAAACTGCAAAACATTAACATCAGTATTAAACTTTCCCTACCTACTACTTCCAAAGCCTCTGAAGTTAGTCAACATGAGTTGCTCCCTATTCAAATGACATAATGACCATTCACCCAAAGTTTGGAACAGCTTATTTCAAATAGAAGTAGTTGTCGAGCAATGTAAAATCAAATGGACTTCCATTTCACATTAGACTAGAGTTACACCTAACACACATTAGGGGAAGAAGCCTTCTGTGGTTTACAAATCTGCAACATATGATCAGTATTAATTCTGTTCAGTACAGTGTCCTGAATGAAAGATTTGGTCAAGGGAGTTTTCAATTCCAAAGTTGATAGCAAGAAGGAAATTTACTGGTTCATTCCTTGAGTAAGGAATTGAACAAAAGACTTTGAGAAGATTGAAAACTAGAAAAGTCAAGAGCGCAAGCCCTTCTATCCAAATTAGCAGAAAGATGACAAGAGTCAAACAAGAGCTAAAGAGATTGCAATTCACCAGTTTCTTTTTCATTCAAATTTCCCAAAAGAAAAAAAAAGATTCGGATATTAAACTGAATCCTAAATGCTCAAGAAATTTTGAATTGTTGTATAATCAAGGATGATAGGAGGTAAAGACAAGGAACGTTGCCTGTTTTAGTTCATTGTTCTATACTATTTTTTCTAGCTACTAGTGGCTTTGTTTTTCCTCAGAGTTCCTTTGTAAATTGGTTGAATTGTTTTGCATAAAATCTGATACCAGCAGCCAATAATTCTACCTATATCCATACATAATTGCATTTTAGTTTATTTTTGGATGTACTATTGCTTTTCTTCTGTAAAATGTCTGGTACAGAAAAATTCTTAATGCTGAAATTTTAGCTGTTTGGCCATGTGTCTAGTGAAGTTAAATTAAATAATTAGATGATTGAACTAAAAGAACTTTCAAAACAAGTTATAAAAATGAGATGATTGAACTAGACTGAGAAGTGTATGTAGATTGAGTTAATAATATAGAGAAAAGAAGGGTAATGATTAAGAAAGCAAGGACAAAATGCTCAGACAAAAGCAAATGGAAAGAGGGATGAGGAATTTGTGATGGCTCTTTGTTAGGTGTTTTGTTGCTTTGATTTTCTGTAGTTTGTATCCTTTTGAACTCTTTTCAGAGGATATCTTATCCTCATGTCATGTATTCGTTCTCCTCCTATAAAAATTTACTATTAATAAAAGGTAAGACTAGGAACAGAAAGATACAAAGTCAACACATAACTGTAAAGGTGTTATTGAAATATATAACAAACATTGCATGAATTTCGCCACATTACATATATATGTTAACATTGGTGCTATGCTGGAAAATATTGATGGCAATAGAAGGTGATTCCATTTTATAGTAATAACAATGCTTGTGATAGTTTTGTTTAAGTAGCTCTTACTGAGTTCTTTGGGTTCTTGTTGAATCTATGTGAACAGCTTGAGAGGAAAGATCAGCATTTTTTTATTCTTCAGGATCAAATGTAGGATTTGGAATTGGCTGTTGACAAGATACTCTGTTCCTTTGAGATTTAGATCATCATCCTTTTTCTTAGACTGAGATTGTTTTAGGGGAACTAGATCATAGTACCTAAGGTTTCCAAATTTTTACCTTGCAATTTGGTGTTTAGCCCAGTTATTCTTATTTCTTCTAAGTACCAGCTTTCAAATTATCAATGTTCGGCACCATTGGTTATAGATATAGATAATGATAGTAAGTCAGAGAAAACAATGGTTATCTTAACAATCATTTTGAGTCTTCTATTCTTGTAAGTCTTTTCTCTTGGATTTTTTCTTGACATTGATTAATGATGCAGGGTGTCTGTGGATGTGATAGATTCAAAAGTGGTTCAATTAAAGATGTTATAAAAACAATAGTAAAAAAGGATGGTTATAAAGGACTCATTCGGGGATGGACTCCAAGGATGCTTTTCCATGCTCCTGCTGCTGCAATCTGCTGGTCCTCGTATGAAGCAGGGAAAAGCTTTTTCCAAGAAATGAATCTTAGTAACAATGGTGGCAAATCTTAGTGACAATGGTAGCACCGTAAGTTAAATAAACCTTAAAAGGAAATATATTCATTAGTCTGCCGATGCATTTCATATAACACTGTCAAAATTGACAGAAGCACTCCAAATTTGAGATGAGGTTGCAAGCCTTTCAAGCCTGAAACAATAATAATACACGGTAGGCATCAGGGTGATTGGTGAAGCTGTAATCTTTAATTTTTGTATTAGTATACATTAGCAGTTTTAACAACCATTTCTATTTTTGTTCTTTTTGGTTCAGGAAAAGAACACCTTAAATAATCTATTCTTTCTCCTTAGTTTCGTGACAGTGTAAGCTTTGATTATGCAGAAAATTGTTTGTGCAATTCATGAGGTTTCATTTCTCGTCTACTGTTGGTTGCAAGTATTGATCTCTCATGCTTACCAAGCTATCACTATGTCAGAACTGTTATGAGTATTTATGTGCTTGGCATATTCCCTCCAACATTTCCTATATGATAATTTTTTAAAAAGAAAATAACTTTTACCTCTCCTTAGTTTAGTGAACAATAATTCTGGATCTATATTCATTTTGCTTGTGGGTATATTATGTGGGAGGGGAAGATAAAACGAGGAAATCACAGAATTCTTTAGTGAAATTTTGTGAACTTCCCAAGTAATAGAACTCTTCAGTGAACTTCTCAATTTTCAAAATATATTTGGATATGTTTTACAATAGTTTAATTCTTCCCACTAGACATGTAAAACAGTCAAGTTATGTTTTAAGATTTTCGAACCTTTTTTAATTAATCGGATGAGTTTGAGATCAATATTAAACAAGCTTAAAATTGATTTTAAGTTTTGTTTATTTATTGAACAAGTCCAAATTT